>JABFPJ010000953.1:0-30716 GCA_022817425.1 Gryon sp. ZL-2020 | reverse complement strand
ATGTATTTTGTTCTGATATTTAACAATTTTTTTCTCAAAAATCAATGAGACAATCTTCTTGAAATTTTGCACAGTATTTTATTTGATCTTTCGGAACAACATATATTTTTTTCATCAAATTCTTATCGTTAAATCAGTTCATGCCCCAACGTCCTTAATGTGAAATACTTTTTGTTTCCATGTGCACTTAAAAAGAAATCTAAGAAATTTATCTCTTTTAATAACCGTGTCAATCTCAATTTAAAATATTCTTTTCAAAATAGTAACTAAAGTTAATTTGATATATATTCTACGCTGTGTAAACAGTACAATTTGTTGAAGTATGTCTTTAAGTCAATTTATTATATCTAAAATTATACTATTCGTGTTATAAATATATTACAAAATCACTATCTTCACATTTTTACGATTAATTAAATAAATAATCTAAATCTTTTCGATTTTAACAAAATATAATTTTCTTTATAATGTTTTCTTTATAAAGTAATTATTCATTGCATAATCTTTTTACAAATGAAAATAATAATGTAAATGTCTAAATCATCGAAAAACTTAACTTTCGAATCCAAGTAAAAAATCACAAAGAAACAAAAAAAATGTCTTTTAAAATGAACGAGCAAACTGAGCCGACAGTCGTTCTGTGCATGAAAGCAAGTTGAATGTGGGTTAGTCGAGAGTACCTTGTGCACTCACTCAGTCGCTTAAACAAAATAATGCACATGTCCAACAAATCTGAGAATAAAAAAACAAGTAGGGGAGAAAAGGGAAGGGTTGTTTGATTCGATTGCGTCTCTTTCTGACTGACGATCATGATGAGATAAATGCGTGTCTTCTTATTGCAGAATATTACGGATGATGCCGTGAGGGAATTAAGCGAACGGTGTCCTCGATTGCACTACGTTTGTATCTCCAACTGTCCACATCTAACGGATGCGTCGCTGGTCACACTGGCGCAGCATTGTCCAATGCTAAGTGTACTCGAGTGCGTTGCTTGCACTCATTTCACAGATGCCGGTTTTCAGGCACTCGCAAGAGTAAGAACTATTGCAATTGTCACAATATTTATAATTCAGTACTTTAATCTAAATAGTTAATTTTTTTACGAAATAAAATATTCATTTTGCGAAACTCATTTCACTAAGACATCCCTTTCAAAACAAAAAAAACTCAACTTTAGTGTTACACTAAAAATGTAATTAATCATATAATATGTTAGAGTAAAAATATAATTATACCTTTAAACATTAGTAATGATGAAAGACGTAATTAATAAATTTTGTATATTTGCAGAACTGTAGATTACTTGAAAAAATGGATTTAGAAGAATGCGTTCTTATAACTGATGCTACGTTAATTCATTTAGCCATGGGTTGTCCTAGATTGGAGAAATTGGTATGATAAAATAAAATCAACATTCATTTTATAATTTCACGTTTATACTTTGTATTATCATTTATACATATATAACGATGAAGTAAGATAACTCAAGTGTAAAATAAATTTGCAGAGTCTGTCACATTGTGAGTTAATCACTGACGAAGGTATTCGACAATTGGCATTGTCGCCGTGTGCCGCAGAACACCTTGCAGTGCTTGAACTCGACAACTGTCCACTTATCACAGACGCAAGCTTGGATCATCTTCTCCAAGCGTGTCACAATCTCGAACGTATCGAGCTTTACGACTGCCAATTAATTACTAGAGCCGGCATACGTAGACTCCGAGTAAGTACCATTTTTATTTCTGAGATAAATATTGCGATATTTATGTTGATTTTGCGATAATTACACTACTTGTATGTATTTAGAAAGGGTCTATCAATTTTTAATATTTTTATTAATGTGATTTTAGAAGATAAATTAAACAGTTAATATTCCATGTTAATAAATTTAATTAATATATATACATTTTTTTCTATTTTAAATAAGTGAAATGGTTTTTTATCAATAGAATATTATAATTATAATTTTTGCAGACATATTTTTTAAACATTTTATATTTGACTTTATTTTGAAATTACACACACAATATGTTATTAAATACTCGTTTAAAAATTCAAGTCATTCTATAAGAATGAAAGAATTTTTATGGAATTTCTTTATAAGGATCTTGTAAAAGAAATATCTTTGCGTTTTCTAAATTTAGGTTGACAATGAAAAGCTTAATAAGTTTTCAGTGGATTAGTCATTGTTTAATAATTGTATTTCAAGAAATCCAAGAAAAACAAGTTTAGAAAAAAGTTAATTATTTTTTGTTTACATTAATTCTAGTCAATTGCAAATTAATTATGTGGCGGTATTTAAAATCCGCTTTTTAAAATATTAATCGCAATTCATTAAATATGCATTCTTTTTAAATTAGAAAAAAAGAGTTCAAATAATCTACTTTAATTTTTAAAATTAATCTAAAATTAACGTTTAACAAAAAATTGAACGAATTTAATTATAATCGCAAATTTACTGGAAATATGATTTGTATTATATTTATAATGCTATCTGGTGGAAAAATATCATATCTATAATTTATTTGAGTTAATATGATTTATAGTTCATGGATAAGTTTATATACACGAACAATTATAATGTTTAATTAAAAAGTATATTTACACTTAACACTAATTATTTATACTTATATACAATAAAATTTAGTACTCGTATAGCAAATAAATATACAATCTCTCTAAATTTGAATAAGTGAAAATTTCACTTATTTGCTGAGTGAAACATTTTTTCACTTTATAAAAGTAAAAATCCGCACGTTTTCATTAGTGACAAATTTGTTTACCTTAAAAAAGACAAAATTCGCACTTTTTCATTAGTGAAAAATGTGTTCACTTTCAAAAAAATGAAAAATTGTACTTTTTTATAAGTGAAAGAAAATTCACTTTTCCATAAAGTGGAAAAATCTAGAAGAGTATTTTCCAATGAAGTGTGTATTTTACGTGATAGATTGGTATTAGTGGAGAAGACGTCGAACTATCACTTTGTAGACCTAAGTTTGATTCTCAGATAATTAAAGTATAAAATATACAAGAAAATAGAAAAAAATATAATTATAATATATGAATAATATAACAAAAGAACTTTATTTTAATAATAAATAATTTTCCACTCTTTCAATAAGTTAAAATTCACTTTTTCTAAATAAGTTATTTCTGTCTTTTTCAATAAGTGAATTTTCACTTATTGTGTGAACTCGATAATTAACATCATAATTATTATTTAAATTTGTATACATTATTTAAATTTAGAGAGATGATTTATCTTAAGTATAAAGTATTTTGAAATATATCAACTAATACAGTTGTTTTACTTTCAGACACATCTGCCAAATATAAAGGTGCATGCATATTTTGCACCCGTAACCCCTCCACCAAGTACAGGGGCCTCACGGCAACGGTACTGTCGCTGCTGTATTATTCTGTGATTTCATACTAGGACAAAATGGTCCTTCATAAACTACTGAGATGTCGAAGCGTAATTCGGTTAACGATGACATTTTAAAATACCGAATTTTGAGATCAGAAATTTGGGAAGTAAAAGAAAAACAGAAAAAAAAAGATTGTCGCCACAGCTACTGCGAACGTAGGTGGCGCTGTTGTTACTAAACTGTCGCAAAACTTGGTGGGGACAGTTAAAGTAAAGAACTGTTAGTTCTGGGATCATTCCGAACACTAATCACCGCCATTAATTAACGCTTTCCTTGTTGACGATACAAAGGAAAAGAGAAAATAAATTCAGGTTTACTAAATGATAAAGCGATTCGTACTACTGTTACTTGTCGCACAATTTTTAGCACGAAACAGAGATGGGGGAACTCGAATTGTATTCAATGATAAAAAGAAAAATCTATCACTGCGCCATTTTTTCTTTTTATAAAAACTGGCGTTTAGAGTCGTTGTTCACGGACTGTCTTGCGATCTGAAACGTGGCAAGTTTTACTTTCCAATTATTATGAAATTAAAAAATAAAAAAATACAAAAAAAAAAGAAGAGAAAAAAGACAAAAAAAAAGAATAAAAATATTGAATAAACGGTATTTTTGGGAAGATAGTTAAAGCAGAAGTGTATTTTATAATACTTGCTATATATGATTATAATATAATATATTATATATATTGATTTAATATATACGATATATATTATTATAATGTATGAATATACACTGAACGATGCAGTATATGTAAATATAATACAATATGATGTGAGGATGTTGTCAAATGACAAATCGCATAATGTCCTTGTAATATTTTTTCGCGATATTTTTCTATCACAAAACAATATCCATAACTATTGTGAAAGAGTTTTGTCAGATGGATTCAAAGCGCTCGTAGTTTAAAACGATGTTGCCACGTTTTGGACGTGTTTTTCAGTCATTTAGCATTTCATTCTTATGTCTATGAAATTCATATCAAATATTTAAACTAACTGATATATTTCATAATTTAAGTGAATCTTTGACATTTGCAGCATTTTTATAATTATATTTCAAAGCAAAAATAGTTCCAAATTGTTGATTCATAGATAATCTTTTTGTCTATTTTGATTAGTTACTTCAGTATTTTTGCAGAAATTTTTATACGAGAGATATTTATTCTTTTGATTTAAGTTGAATTTGAGAGAGAAAAAGAAATCTGAACTATTTATTATTATATTCATTTCGCATAAATATTTTGAAATATTTTGGAAAACTCTTAAAAACTCTAAACTTACGACCTAACTTTGAACGAGCATTTTTGTATTTACTTATACAATTGCATTAATTTTTTTGTTTCATGTGTTTGAAATAAAAAAAAAAAAAGAATAACATTTTCACAACTGTGCACAACATAATAACGGTACAAACATTCTATATAAATATATATTATATATGTAAAAAAAATATCACCCATCTCTTGTTATGCTGTTTATTGACAGTCGTTGAAATACAACGTAAAATACACTGCAAAAACTGATACTTTATCCGAATTTTAAATAAAATCAAAAATCAATCAAAGAAGTTGATTGATTTTGAATGCAACAATAATATTAAACTGGTAAAAAGCAAAAAGTTACGGAAGATAATTGAAAGAAACACCTATTTACTAATTATTAACGAGGCTTAAAAATAAGACAAAGATGTCTAGTTTTTGCGGTGGAAAAGAAAAAAAAATTGAATTAACGATAAATTTAAACGAAAAAACATACTCTCTCTCTAAGTCGGTGGTCCAGCTATTAAAATGCATTTTAGAGTTAAAAAACATGGATACCTTGAACAAACGCAAGTATGGCTTTGTTCGTGTAACTTCGTACTGGGGCGCTCGTTATTGAAATAAATCACGTGGGAAATAAAATTATTTTAAAATTCCATTTCAATAATTGGCGCTCAACAACCGCGTAACTTCGTAAAATGGTCTGTTATCAAACAGCGCCATACTTCATTTATAAAAAATGGAACAATCATAATGAAAACAAGAACAAAATTATCAAAAGACAAATAAAACGTATTTTAATTTTCAATGATTAACTATTATATGAAATTACTATAAAAATTGTACATTTTTAATTTTCCAGACCAAAAGAGTCATAGATGGCGCTGTGCCAAAAATGATCAAACAGAACCATCTGAAACGAATTTCGCGGTTCTGAATTGTGTCTCTTAGTTCCGAACACTCTGAGGAGTGTCACGAGCCAGGATAATTCAGACTGATAAAAACGAATCAAAGCGCTAACAATCGATCCATTTGCTGGCGACGGACTAGCGTTTATATACGACGTTTTAGCGCCCTCTGCGTACGCTCACAAAAGAGATCGCGCGAACACTCGACAATTTTATGGTGTGTTCATTAATACGGGATATCAGTGACGTTGTACAAAACGTAAGTTGAAATATACATTTTTGTCATTAACTAACAAAACAAAACAAAACAAAAAAAAAAAAAGATTGAAAAACTGGTAATCCTGTGAAAGTTCGGAACAACGAAAGCGGCAGTTGGAATATGAATTTAATCATTTTTTCGAGAGTGTTGTAAAAGCGACATCTACGATGAATTTCATATGATTATTATTTGTAACGATTAACATGAATAACTATTATTATTACATTATTACAATTATTATTATAATGACTATTATAATTATTATTAATGACTGTATTTTTCCATTCAAAGTTTACGATAGTTGATTTGTGGGCCGCGAGATTGATCGAGACTGCGATCGACACGATCGGTCGATCGGTTGACTATTGATCAGTCGCGTGGCCGTAGTTAATTTTTTTAATACGTTGTCTGCGAGAATTGGTTTCGTTCGGGATGGGCTCATATGGTTATTTAAACAAAATGAGTTATATTTATCATATAGCTTCAAACGTGGGAAAGAAGGGGGCGGGAAGAATGATACTTGATGTTCAGAGTTGTGGTACTGTGTGTACATATGTGTATTTATGTTTATATTTTGAAAGCGTTGAGAGTTCAGAACAAGTTTGATTTACTTGAGTTGTAGATGGCGCCACTGTAAATCTCAACCTTGAATTTCAATTTCAACGTGTATTAAAACAAAGAAAAGACAAAGAAAACTATGAAATGTAAATCAAATACTTTGAAACATACATTATGTTTCGTATATTCCTATACAACAAATAGAAAACAAACATACTTAGATCTTACTTTTTTAACGACTGTAGATGGCGCTATCATAAATCCTAAATATTGAATTTAGAGTTTAAAGATAAGAATTTATATAAGAAATATATATATATTTCATGTTTATTATTTACAAATAACGTCACTGTGATTAGATGTTGCATTTTTAATTGTACTCATTGGGCAATTAAATGTGTTTTTGCAAGCAGATGGCGTTACTCGTGAATTCAAATTGAATGACATAGGAATATTCAAATTGAATACTAATACGTGTGTCGTTAACTTCTTAATGGGTATTTATTATTAATTGTGTTTTTCCACGGTTAACTCCCATAATTAGAACTTAAGAAGCTATATAATTCTTTTTTTAAGGGAGGACGAAGATTATACACATGGCAGCACAAATAACGTGCATCATTTTAGTAAACTGACAAATATTTATCTTTTTTTATTACAATTATAATTATCATCGATAAATACATTTCTAACTCTCAACGCGTAAATGATTAGCGTAAAACCGAAAAACATCGCTCGTCGCACGAAGCATTAGTTTAAACTTCCTGCCTTTGATTCGAAAAAGCGCGTATATTGCGACTCTATATACGTCATCGTTCCGCTGAAGTATCGGTTGCTATAAAACTTGGTAGCATTAAGTGCGTAAACAACGTTATATATCTGATATAGATTATAACGGAATAACGGATGAAGATAAAAAGTAGATGATAAAACTTCATAAAAAAAGAAAAAAAAATGAAAAAACAGTTTAAAACGAAAAGCCGGTGAAAAAAGTGAAGAAAGAACTATAAATAAAAAATATGTTTTATACGCTGCATGTTGTCTTTAGAGAAATATGTGATCATCTTAAATTGTCGTACGAAGTCAGATATTCGAATGATATATATATATATATATATATATATACCGTTAAGTCTTATTAATCATGTAATCAGGATTCACGCTAGGACTTGTAATTTTGTAATTAAATCATTTTTATCAGTTCTTTTTGTTCAGTTTGAAATGCAAGAAAATTTACATTTCTTGTAGATAGTTTTATGGAAGTATGGAAAATTAAGGTTTGCAAATTAGTTATTACCTACAAAAGGTTGAATTACAAAATTGAAAGTCCACACTCCACTTGCGTATTATGTTTGATCATTGTCGTTCACTTATTCCTCAGTTACCCCCTCTATAGATTATGATATATCTCCCTTACTCGTCCTCTATTTTTTAATTCGTAGGTGGAGGTCGAGACACATTCATAGCCTTCATTCATTTTCAAAGATACATTTTTGAGGGAATCCTGGGAATCTCCATTCAAAATCGATCGTTCAAAATTGTAATTGTTTCGATTTCAGTTTTTGATACAAATTAAAATGAACCATAAAAAACGATATTGATAAAAAAGAACTATCATTTTTGGTTATGCGAAAAATCGAACCGTAAAATCCGCATCACTAAAACTTCAAACAAAAGAAAATAATAAAACGATCGAGCAAGTGTTTGGCTGTGCAATAGAGTAGAGAGAAAGATGATAACAAACGTTATGAAGCTAGAACTACGCTGGTGCCCCCAATCCAACCTCTAATGTTCTTTATATATTTACTCACTAGCCGTCCTAACTAAGTACTTCATTAAAATAAAAAAAAAAGCGTCACCTGTGAATGACTTGACGAAATACCAAAGTTGGATAAAATACACAGAAAAGCGCCATCTATGAAAATGATTTCATATAAATATATATATAAGCACAAATGAAACCCCATTAAACATGAAATATAAAGTGGAGAAAAATATGTTAACAATTTGCAAATTACAATTATCGAATTACAATAAATCTTCTTAATTAATTATAATCATACGAACAACAAATGATGTTGTACAAACATTTCTTACATTGAATTGTCAGTCTCCACTTGAGTTGCGACATTTGATCCGATAGATGGCGCAGCAGTAAGCAATAAAACGATATTATGTTGTTTTATAATGATTTGTATATAAATATTTTATTCTGCTGAATATTATTTAAAAAATTATTATTTTTAACAGGAAAAATAATAATTAATAATTGTAATGTATAATGAAATATACTGAAAAAATAAAGAAAATAAAACAGGTGGCGTTTTATTAATCACAAATACTGTAATGATGTTGAAAGGGGATGCGTAGACGATGTCACTGTAATCTCAAATCGCGTTTGCCTCCAAGACGTTATATTTGTCTTTCTTAGAGTTTCTCGAGAGACTCGCTTCAAACAAGAGTCTTTTTGTAGCCTCATTGGTCGGCCTACCAATGGAACACGAGGTTGGATTGGTACAACCAGAGCTGTTTCTGGCTATATCGACATTTCGCTGCTTTCATAAGCTGCAATCTACCGTGTATATATTTTCATTAATGTATGTATAATAAAAGAAGAAAGAAGAAAAAAATCATATTCGGAAAATTTGTCTTAGTTATTTTGTTCACCTTTAATTAATTGTAAGTTAGAAGATAAAATTGTAAAATATTCTATTTCCAATCATATAAATACATATCTTTCGAATTTAAGTTTGCAAATCACTTAATTAATAACATAATTTGAAAATTGGCGATAATCCGTAATAATTCAACTAAGTAAAAGTAAATTGAAGTTAAACAAAATTTGTTATTTTCATATAAGCGAAACTCGTGACGTTTCATTATGCTAACACGATTATAAATCTTTGATTTTGCATAAGTATAATTTCAGGCTTTTCCTCAACGGAAATTGTATATTTTAATACGTGCCAGAACTTTACTTTCTCATCGATAGGCGTCTACTTTTTTCTCGTTCCTTTCTTATTATCGTATTATTTACAATTGCCGATCGACCAACAAGATTATCCGAAAGACTTCACGTAACTATCGTGTTTACACCTCCCGAATAATGATGCAGTTTTCTATATACTCTTTGCGATTTGAACGCTTACGATTTACGCTTTTTTTTCTCCCTCACGTGTGAGATCTGCTCTGGATGATCTGGATGAAGTGAAAACGCAATGCCAATCTTTTATGTTCACGTGAGAATTAACTTTTATCCTTTAATTAATTATTTTCTAAATGATTCTCTTTGAATTTTTTTTTAATTAGTGTTAATGATTTTTATTTTGCAAAATTGGTGCTTAGTAATTTTAATTTAATTAATTATAACGATTATATTTAGTATTGGAATAGCGATATACTTTTTTATTCTCTTTTTGACAAAGAATGATGTTTTGTTTTAAGGTTTCCGACTCTGAAGATGATGTTTGAAAAAAAGAGGAAGAATAACAGAGGATGCAGCGTATTTGCAGAATATATGTGGGCGCGCGACGATGTACGCGACGCGACGAGAGGCGAATATTGCACATTGCCGCCGCTTTAGATTCATTTTAGTCTTTAGTTTGTGACGGTGTCTCTCACGAGGAGGATCTCTCGCCAAATTATTTTCTTCTTTGTCATACAGTTGTAGATTTATTTATTTCATTTCTTATTTTCGTCTTTTCAATCACTAGGTAAGTATCACCTATAATCCAAAACTCAAAGTATATCATAACAGAAACATTATAAAACTTGAAATAAAAGAAAAACTCAATAAATCTTGTATGTACGAGAATTGTATAATATTTTGAAAACGCTAAATAATGTTAATCAATATTTTTTATTAATTGTTTCCTACAATTTCAATGTCTTTGAATTCAGTTAAAATTATAATTACATTCTTAATTGGTGATAAAACAAAAGGTTGTTCGAATTGAAACTGATTAAAAGGGCCAGTTTTTGACGGTCTGATTGTCAATTAACAAATGATTGAAGATAATCAAAATTACGCAATTATGTTCCTTATGACATAAAAAATTAGTATAATTTGACAGTAAATGATTAACTAATGAATGTTTGAAACTGAAGTTTAATTTTCGAGTTTGCGTTTCATGTCGTGCGTAAAGTTGTGTGAAAAACTATCGGGCGAATCTATTTTTGTTTGCCGTGGATTTCTGCGCTGGCGCGTTTCCAATTTTGATCTTTTTTTTCCTCTCTTTTAAAGAAGCATTTAGGATTAATGTATGAGATACCCTCGAAAATTCACTTAATTACTGAATTCCAACTGGTTATTAATTAATCGTTCGTTTTAGCGTGACAGAAATACACTTTTACATTTGCGTCAGACATTTTTGGAACTTAAAATTAATTTATGTATATTCAGATTATATCAAATGGAAATACCAATTTGTTCGCTTAAATTTAATAAAGTTAATAACAAAAAATGTTTTGATGTATTAAATGAATTGAGTTGTATAAAAGATGATTTTTATTTTAAAGATATATTTTGTATGAATTATTTTATGTAATTACATCGCAAATTATTGCAAACAATTGATTGGAACAAATGTCGCGCACACCCGCACGATTAAATTGTACAATTAAGACAAAGCATATAGTTATGAAAGTCGTCAACCATGTACAACAGGGTGCGGCGTTCAAACGCACGGCTATGAATAGCCCTACATCGCAAGCGCTTGTGTATACCGAGAAAAGCAAAATTGTAGAAATTAGGAGGAATGCTTTTTTGTTTGTCACTGAACTGTCACTGTCCGCTCTTTCGTGACAAACAAAAACCAACATAAACAAGATTAACTTAAATGCACAATATGTCATAGCATTTTTGATTTTTAAATCAACATTTTTGTAATTAATACAAATTGTTACTCTAATTGAATATAATTTAAGTTATAATTTGTCATGTACTTTCTATTTTTACACATCATCATAAGACCTGTTAGTTGGTCGTGTCATTGAATATCAAGTTTGATGAGCTGAATGAACAAATTGATGTAATTTATAGTTCAGTTGGATGTAAAGCTGTACTTTAAAGTTGGACTTACGAGCGCAAAAAATAGAAATATATATAGAAGTAGAATTATTTTTAATTACAATTTGATAACTTAAATACATTTTTCAAGTATATTAATGTAATTGTTTATTTCTAGAACAGACAATGGCAAACTCCTCAGCGGGGGACACCGTCATTCCGACAACGAGTCAAACGAACGAGGTAGCTTCTGTAGGCAAAAAGGCCCTCGCGCGAAATCTCTTCCGGACGGAATCGAAACCCGGAACGAGAAAGAGGCCCCTTTTTGAATTTTCATTAAGAAAAGCGGAGATCCCAAGAAAAACTTCCCGACAAGATGACGGAAAAGCACAGGAACAGAAGAAACGAACGATGGGTATATCAAAATAAATTATACTATATAAATATAATTAAAAAACAAATTCACAAATAATAATCAAAAGTCCTTTACAGAATTACAAAATGAAGTATCTTCTCCAACGAAATCCGTCGAGGAAAGTTTTTCTACGGGGATTGAACACGCGACTTACGATAAAAGCGACTTGTCCGAAAACATGTTGAAACGAAAATGCGAAGACGCAGAGGATGATGAAGAGGTGAAGGTGAAGAAAGTGGCGATTGCATTGAAGGGAGAAACAAAAAAAGACAATACAGAGCGACTGCGGAAGACAATCCAGTGGTTGGAACAAGGCGGCCGCAGACTCCGCGAGGAGTTGGCCGCCGTGAGGACCGAATTGCACGAGGAACGACGTGCGGCAAAGTTGGCCAAACGAGAATTAGATAGCGCGATAAGAGAGGCGAGACAGCTGGAGGCTGCCAAGTATCAGCAGATAATAGCCGAGCTGAAACAGAGGTGAAGGCAGTTCCGATGCAGTTGTTCACTTTTTCATGCGAAATAATAACGAGATCAAATTTATATCGATGAAGTAGTTTTAAGAGCATATGAGATGTGGTTTTAAGTGGGCTATTATGTTGGTTTTTATCTTTTTTCACTTGAAATATGTTACGATAGAAAATACTGTTGAAATACGCGCGAAAAGAAATAGAACTTTTGAAAGGAAAATTGTATCTAGTAAATCTTAATACTATCTGATTATATAAGCAGAATCCGCTTTTTCGAAACTTTGTCTTAAAGTATACTCAATTGGATTTCAGTCTGGAACTCTGGATTAATGTAAAAATTCGGAAAAGTGTATAGATATTGATATGATATTTTCTTGGACAGAAAATAATGGAAAAAATTAAATTATTTCACTTGTATAAATCAAATATTTACACAAATAATATTTTAAGTAACTTTTTATTGTAAAGCTATGCTGGGATGATATGAAATATTGATGCATCAAGCGTTTAGTTATCTGAGACCATATGGTTTCAAATTCACACTTGATAAAATGAATATGGATTATAAAAGTGTGGTACATGTAAACATTGTAGATAATATTTGTATATATTGTATTGAATGAAAAAAAAACATATTAGAAAATTGCATAAATAATTAAAAAATAATTTTTCTAAGAAATTAATACAGCAACATTAACATTGTAATTCAGTTAAGTTAAAATAAAGTGTATTTCTCATTAATAAGGCTTAAGTAACTCATCGTTGTACAGAAATGTTGATGGCAACTGTTTTTACAGCAAACTTTCTCAAATTGCGCCGCCGTCGCCTACAACAGTATCCCACGAATCGCCACCGAAACAAGACACTATTAAGGATGAAAACACTAAGAAAGAATTAGCCAGTCTGAAAAAGAAACTGACAGAGGCAGAAATGACGATTACAAAGCTAAAAGCCATTAAAACGTCGTCTATAGAGTCAGGAGAAACTAAAAAGCGCGGAAAGTGTTTTAATAATCAAATGCATATGCGCAAGATGGAAAATGAAATACAACAGTTACGTGAGGCAAATCGAAAACTCGAAGAAAAATTACAAGTTAGTATACATTTTAATGTAATTTAATGTTATAAATAAAAAAAATCTATATTTTGAGAAAAAGTATATAATTAAATAGAAATATTTATTATAACTAATATCAGTCTTGAAACTTCAAAATGCAAAATATTACTGTAAATCATAGCAAAAACTCTTTCAGTGTACTACTTTCCTTTTTTTTCTGCAACTTTTCATAATTTGTCATTTGAAATTGCAATACGATAAAAAAATTAAAAATTAATACATTATTTTTTGAAGATAAAAGAAGATAGTTATTGAATTATATATTTTTCAGTTAACTAACTAACTATTGTTTCAGATTGCAACGAAGGCCGAGAGACAGCGTGCCGCCGAGCTGCGTGTGCAACATGAAAATCACGAGGCTGAGCTCGTGGCGCTTCAAAAGTCCGCGCGCAGCGACACCATTAAAATGGTGAGTCAATTTTTCGCCGCGCGATCATACAATGTTAACGTGCCATTAAGCGAAGAATTTAATGCCTTTCTCGGGGTTCAACTGCAATAATGCATAAATCAAGATCCACCGCCCTATCCAAGTTATTTATCGAACTTGATGCTCTCGCGTGTAAGAAGAGATATGAGTGGGTCTGTTTGTTGAAATGCAAAGTGCCCGTGAAAACGAATTGATTTCCACTGACCTTTCGCTACTCACCAACGAACCCATGACTTATTATATGTTACTGCATTTGACTTCTCCAAATTTGAAGCATTTTTAATTATAATTTTAATTGTTAAAAACAATGTTTTTTACATTTCTTCTATATAATGTTTATGAAATTGGATTGTTTAAAATAAACAACATTGTATGCAATTGTTTTTCTTAGTGGAAAAATATACATAATGGTTTGCTTATATAAATTATATTATTACTCTCGTGTTATATGTATCAATTTATTAAGTACAATATAATTATGTATCCAAAATTGTTTCATACAAGTGTTGAATAAATTACAGTTTCATAAAAAAAACAATTCTCATTCAATTTGTTCACACAATTTCATATACATTTATTGCACATAAGAATTTTATGTTCTCATTAATAAGTAATTAGTCGTATACATAACATAATTACATAGTAATCATATTATTTTATTGTTGCCTTTTTTAATTCAAATATACAAAAATGTATATTGCTTTTTTTTAAAATAATTCGCATTTTTCTTTCTTATATTTTGCATAAATAAATTACCAATTAATACATAGTCATATTATCTATCATTATGGTTGTTAACGATGTGTAAATAATGCATGGAGAAATTGTTGTGGGAAAATTGGATTTCTTTGACAAAAAGAGAAGAAAAAAAAAGAGTTGCTTAGATTATTAAAATTAATGCTAGTTTTCTTTTAATTGCTTTGATTTCAAAGTAATCACCCGTTATATAGAGATTGAGATATGCCTTAAACGTTCTAACTGCATAGCATCTTGAAATCATGGAATAATTGTCTATACGCGGGGTCGTGGTTCACTCTGATGAGTGTGTCTGTGGTTTCGTTAGTGGGTCACGAAAGTGGAATACACCAACTTTAGAATTGCTTCGGGTCATTCAACATTTTCACAATGTTCACCTGCGACAAGCTTCAATAAAAAAAAAAAAAAAAAAAACGTTTTCTCGAAAGTTTTTCGTTTTTCACATCGTTGGCTAATCGAAATTATATACGATGAACGTCAAATATCAAATTATATATTACAGATAATATATGCATACGTAGAAATGTGATAAAACGATTTTAAAATGTTCATTCATTAAAATTAATACATCCATTAAAAAAATATCGTGAAAAAGTTATTAACTTAAAGTGGTATGTTTTAATCTGAGACCTTATTTCTTTTTACATCTGCAAATAACTTAGGAGCCATTATTCGGACAATAAAAAGGCTTATAACAATGAATCATCGTCGATTTTTCGAATCGACAGAATTAATCTGCGCGAGTCATAAAGTGAATTTCAAACAGCTTGACTCATACGTCGAGTTATCATAAATTAACATGATTGGTCTTGTGATTTAATTCATATCTTTTTCAAAACATCATTGCAATAAGTAAAAAAAAAAAAAAAAAAAAAAAAAAAAAGAAAAGAAGAAACGACATTTATACAAATAATTCGTTCACGTTACTTACATTTGCGTTGATTTTCTATTAAATCGTTCATTTCGTAAAATCGTGAACTCAAATCACGAAAATCGTATTACGTTTATGGAATTTCGCTTATAAGATCACTTAAATCATTTAAATCTCTGCTTTGATTACAAAATTGTTTCGTCCTAGATAATCGATCTCGGCACGAAAAATGAATCGGTCTTTTCTTTCGTGCGCGAAAATTTGTTTCTTATTGAATTTCAAATTATAATGAATTGTTGCGAAGCTGTTGAAATAATGTTGTAAGAATTACACCGCTAATAGTAACAAACTATTCAGACTCAGAAAAGTATTAACATTTTATTTTCTTCTAATAAAAAAAAGTAAAAAATAAAAACAAAACAAAAAAAACAAGAAAATGATGATCACAAAAATATTTTAGTAATTGGATGAACTAATGAAATGTTGGCGAAATGTTGTCATTTTGCAAACTGCAAATTTACATTTCTTATCGACAAAAAAGGAAGTCAGAGATGAGAGAAAAAAAACACAATAGAAGAAAGAAGAGGCCAAAGTATAAACGCGAGATTTATTTGGCAAATCAGGGCAGGCACGCAAAAACGCTAAAAATAGTGTGGGAAGATGTTTGGTGTAATTACACGGGTCCGGGGCTGCTGGCGCAGTGGCACGACAAGCATTTCGGTTCGGCCCCGAATGAAGTGTCGACGAAAATTGGCCTCGGCCAAAACGTATACATATATATACGCGATTTTGGACGATGAGTGGATTCGAGTGGGGAAACCCCCCCAGGCCCCATTTTTAATAACCAGGTTTACCGGGCATTCCGCTGTGGGAGTACACGTCGTACCAGAGGCCTTAACCACACCCCTTCGGGGCACACGTCCACCAAATTATCTTAGGAATCATAGGGCCCTGCGTCTGCCCGCTCGAATCGCTAATAATCGTCCCAAACAAAAAATGCACTGTCGTTGAACTCTTGCACGACTATTGTGATTCCATGCAGTTTTTACCTTTTTTTTATTTGCTTTTGTCTTCTTCGTTTTTTTTTTGAGGTAAAAGGTTTAGCTGAAAACTTGGCAGTGCATTGTTTCAGTTGTTTTCGACTTTTTGTCGAATTAATATTGGCTAAGAGTTTTGAAATTGGGGTAGAAACAATGGAAATAAAAAAAAAGACAAAAATGCATTATTGTAAACACAATGTGTTTTTCTCTACCGAATAATCAAGTTAAGTGTTATGTGCGAACTTTGTCTCAGGTATGAAACCTTTTTTTTTTTTTTTAAATAAATGAAATTAAAGTTCCTGTACTTATGATATAGAGGTTCTTTCAAGTATATTCTTAAATCAATTTTCTCGGACACTTAAAAAATTTTCCACCAATTTTGTAGAAAAAATTTTAAATTATTGAATACAATTTCATTTCAAAATTCAAATTATACGCAACCAGTCATTTTTCATTCGTCACAACCGAGAACAAAAATAAATCATTCGAAATAATCTTTTAACATCTGATTATTTTGAAAAGTGATGTCAAACAAAAAAAAAACAAAAAAAAAAAAAAACTTTCACTAAATCATATCAATTTTCTTTATCTTCAACTATACATTATTACAAATATTATTTGATTCCGGCAAAAAACTACAATAAAAAAAATTACCACGATTTTTTGAACATCTATTGAATAAACAAATGCCGTACTATAATTTAGCGAATGGAAAAAGAGGTATCATCACGAGAAAATTGATTTTCAAGTCTTCCGCATAATGTTTTTCATTGTTCTATTACGTATCATAAGAAAATAATCACGGCATCAAAAAAGTTTCCGATAGCGTTCAAAATGAGCATTTTTCAATACATTTATGTTGGTTCACACGGATTAATTATTCCAGCGATCACAAAGATTTATGGGATAGTTCGCTTTTTATTTATGCACAGCAGTACACAATACTTTTTCTTCTTCTTTTTTTTTTATTAATCGTTAAGGTTGATTATTGAAACACTTGTTCGAAAACAACGCCCTGCAAAGAATTCAAGGAGAAGAATCATTTAAATTGTAAATTGATGAAATCAGGGTTTCGTTCATAGTCGGAAATAATTCGCAAAACGATTGCGCAACCGCGTGTAAATGAGAAAGTAACTTTATGGCGAATTATATGGGTTGACAATAAAATGCGAAAGTGCGTTTTGCCTGCTGGTAATCACTTTTAATTAGCTATCTTTTCTTTCTTTCTTTCATCTAAATGATCAGTTAATGATATGTTTGTTCAAGAATTTGCATTAACATTCAAACTCAAAATGAGTCTTAAAAAATGATTACAAATGGTCAACATCCTTTTTGCACAAAAATATTGACCAGCGATAAAAATGTTATATCCTTCCGTCTTTGAATGGAAGTCTCGCCGCAATGGTTTGACGCAATTTATACGTCATTTCCTGAGCAATATCCTGAAATACGGAGCAACATGTCCTCGGGCTCAATGAACTTGTAACTTGCGTAGATTTGTTCGGTCGAGCGTGTGAATTTGGGCGGCGGTCAAACGAGTTTCTCGCCACCGTGAGAATAGAGTCTCGCAAACCAACGACCGACCTCAATGCGCGGTCTGCTATGCAGGGTTTGTTGCATTATTTGATATTCCGTGCCCATAAGACTTGTGCTATACATATATATATATATATATATATATATATATATATATATATATATGGTAGTTATGTTCCATCTTTTCGTCCGTTTATTTTCTTCTTCGCCATCTCTCAGCTCTGAGCATCAATATTATGTGCGCTTCTCTCTTTCATTCTTCATTTATTTTTTTTCTTCCGCGGGCAAAGTAAGCCGTGATAGAGACATCTCTAGAAAAGTCCGATGAATTTATGGAAAAAATTGAAAAATAAGTGATCAAACTTAATAGTCAGAAAACAACTATCTAGATGGTTAAAACTACTATCTAGATAATCAAAACAAAAATAACTATTGATACTTTGTCTTGTTTACTTTTTTTTCTTTGTTTTGCTTTTTTTTACTTTGTTTTGTTTCCTTTACTTTCTTTTGTTTACATTGTTTTATTTACTTTGCATCCTTTACTTTGTTTTGTTTACTTTGCACCCTTTACTTTGTTTTGTTTACTTTGTATCTTTTACTTTGTTTTATTTACATTGTTTTGTTTACGTTGTTTTATTTACTTTGAATTCTTTACTTTGCCGAATTGACATAATTTGTTTTGTTTTTTTTTTGAAAACAAAAACAAAACAATAATGTTTTCATTTTTTAAAAATCTGTTTATAAACAAAGGAAACAAAACAACAACATTTAATCAAGCAAAATAAACCAAGCCAAATACACATGTTTGTTTAATTTATTATATCAGATAGTTTCGTATCTAATTTTTCATTGAAGCGTATAATTATAAGTTAAAATAAAAAGGAAAAGAGTCATTGAAATCAAAATACTATCGAGTATGATATAAAATCTGTTTCACATATTTTTTTTTGATTACATTATCAGGGAGTGATTACATTAGATCAATTTCACTCTTACCTGTTCAGATATTTCGTCGATTATTTATCGTTGTCATAAAAATAGGTGCGGTACAATTTTGACGTGCCATAAAAGTATTCGTCATATCACTTTATAATGTACCATTTTACGATACGAATTTCTCCTATCATAAAAATGTTAACATTAACAAACGCTTGCCATAACGTTTTATGTTTCATGTATGTCTTACTTTTTTACGTTTGCATTTCCAGTTCTCTCTTTCTGCGTTACAAAAATTATCGAATTATACACCGACAGATGCAAAATATTTTGTCAACATTTTTTTTGTGCGTCCAACAAAAGTTACATTTCAAGTTTAACGATTGTTTATAAATCATTAAGCAAAAAGTGTACAATAAAAAGCAACGGCTTATTATTTCAAAGAAAAATGATTTATTTTGTTTCGTCTTTGTGTGCGCTGAAACACATTTTTTGTTTCTGTCATTGGCGTTTTTTTTTCTAAATCCTCGATACTCTCATCATAAATACAAAAAATTGCCAGACCAGAACAAGTGATACGAAAGTACACTTCTTGTACCATAAATATCGCAAATAATTGCGGCACGTCTTCTCCTGTCATACAAATCCTGTGCAATATTATACACTCAGTGAGCGAACTTGTAACTGAAAGAATTTTCATGCTTTGGCGCACCAAGGTCGTTACTTGTGTGCACCACGTAAGAGACACAACCATCAAGTGTAGGTGGACGCATATACAGTTTATATTCAGATCGCCATGCACGACTAGACATATCATGGATAAAGTTGAATTCAATGTATTAAAAGTCGCTCAATTACTCAAAATTACTCGAAGTACTTGTTTAGTAATTTTGTATAAATTATGACTTACAAAAAAAAAAAAAAAAAAAAAAAAAAAACATTCAATTAAAACTTGCACTCAAATTTTAGCTAAGAAAAGTCATAGTAAAAAAATGTATTTCACAAGGAAATGATTTAGAAACTATTAGATTATAATATACTTTTGTGAAAAAAGAACAAAAAAATACACTGAAAAAAGTTGACTCAAATTCGAACGAAAATCATTAAATATAGTCATTTAATTTTGTTTCATACGATCTACTGATTTTTGTTAGTGTTTAACGAGTTTCTCTGTGAATTTGACTTGTCTTCTAGGCTAGCATAAATATAAGATTCAATTATTCGCGTTGTATGAGCTGCAACCAAAGAATAATAGGCTTAGGTCATTACATGAAGAACTTTATGACACAGATGAACTTGGATACTTTGTTACAAAGTCCCGTGCCACGAACTTGCAATGTTTTAATTGTTTTCTAGTTTATTACCGGGGATTATACATGTAAATGTGCTAGTTTATGTACATTGATGAATATTTATTTCCAATTGCAAATCATTCTTCCCTTTATTTATCCATTTTTATGTACCTTTTTTCGGGTTTAATAATCTACCGTCAATTAATTATAAATTTTAATTTAGAATTTTTTTTAGTCGAAAAGTAATAATGAAATATTGCTGAAATCAGATTTGTTGGGGTTTTCTCAGTGTATAGAAGAAGGAATAAATTTTAATTAAATCCAAACATTGGAATATTAATTCAAAAAAGGTTGTTAATCATTGCGATTCAATCCAAAGTGTGGAAATAGTAACACAGTGCATTGTTTCATCAAATGGTATTAATATTTATAAACGCCGATTATACGGTGTTTGCTCTACTTCTGGCGAAAGGTTTTTCTTTTCCTTGTACCTTTTGACTGCATTTTCGACAAGTTGTTGGTTTTCTGTTATAAGAGAGAGAGAGAGAGAGAGAGAGAGAGAGAGAGAGAGAGAGAAAATGAAATGAAAAAAAAGTATATATGGTCCATCACCGACGAGTTACAGGAAAAGCGGCCAATTACCGTCAACACGTGTGATGCGAATATGGTCCTGGGTTAATTATATGCGGTACGCCATAACCTCGGCTCCTCTGCGTCTCATTCACTTTGTTTGTGCACTTTCACTCGCCAATCCAAATTATTTATCATCCAAAATGCATTGCGCCATTGATATATTTCAGAAAAGAAAGTTTGCTTAATAACTTCTCCCCAATGTATTGTGTTATTTTGAGTCGCTATTGACATCAAGAAATGAAAATGAAATTAGACCTGTCGATTTGAATGATTAAACATTTTATGAAAAGTTTATGTGATTTTGATTTTTCAAATTATTTATTATTAATTAAGTTAATTATGTAAGAGTAATTCATAAAATATAGTTTTTATTGTGAATTTAATACAAAATATTAAAATATTATTATGATAATTAATGGTAATTTATTAATTGTATATAACAGTAATGTAAAGCACTGAGTGATGAATTTTCTTTGTTTAAATTGTATATAAAAACTGAATGTACAAAAAATTTTGGTATTAATATTAAATTTTGTGTTAAATAGGTGGACGAAATACAAAGAAAGGAGAAAGAAATTAAACGACTGGAAAAAGTTGTCAGAGAGCGGACACAGCAGAGTCAAAAGTTGAGAGTACGTGAAGGCGCAGCGGTGAGTTTAGTATTTCTATTGAAAGTAATATAAAGAAATGAAAAAAAAAAAAAAAACATTTTTTCCATTTTTTCAATTGTTCGTAAAAAAATTTTTTTTCTGAAATTACGCCAACATAATTATTGTGAAAAAATGTTAATTTCTATTTATTTTGAAATATTTGGTAAATTCTAATTAGTTGTGATTAGCAATATTTTAATGAACGCAATAATAATTAAGATTCGCGAAATGATGATTAATTTCAAAACGTTGAATTAAAATACATGTAATTTTGAAATTAGATTAAGTAACCGTTTTTAGTCGCCGGAGTTGTCGCAATTATCGAAAACTTATATCATTTAATTTTGTCATATGGGCGATTTAAATTGGTGAAAGTTCATTTCTGTACATTTCTGGTCAGCGCACATATACATAGACAGTATCACAAAATCTTTAGTCTTATTATAAACATGTAAATGATTTTGTCGAATATAATGTTGAAATGGTCAAAACGTGAGACTTTTGATCTTACGGGTTTCAAACATTTAGTTGTAACTCGCTGGTAAACATTCACTTTGAACATTCAATGGCCCTTTTGATGAGAGAATTTCATTTTCACTTCATTTCTTTTTATTAAACGCTTTTTAAATATCATTACTGGAAGTTCATTGAATAATTTTTCTTTTAAAAAATGTTGACTATTTTGTACATTCATTTCTTCACGTACAATTAACATAACATCAAATAAATACAATAATTATTTATTAGCATAAATAAAAAAGAAAATAACATTTTGAAAAAGATTAACAAAATTAAAACAAATTGATATAATTAATTTCTCCGATTATCATTTTTATTATTTGATTAACCGTTGACAAATGAACATTAATGAAGCTATTACTCAGTTATTCTAATTTAACTCATCTGCATAATTACTCATCCCATTATATAGTATAATTTTTAATTAACTTCAATTTATATACCTAAAAATGTATCTGAACTTACTTCTATTCAAATCTTAAGTTCCGCTGTTGTTTTCAACTTGTAAATACTTACTACAGACTTAACGAGTTCGATTTTACATATTGAATCCGATTTAGAAAATAGATATTTTAGACGAAAAAGGAGCAACGGAATTGATAGTGTTTCGTACAGAATTCTAATTTTTTCCAGAAAAAAAAAAAAAAAAAAAGAAGAAAAACCGTTTACACGGTAAAAAGAAGTAAGACACTTAATTAATCAATCAAATAGCTATTAATTATAGCATTTTGAATGTGATCTTCAAATGAAAACAAAAAATACTTAATTTGTTTAATTCTGCAATGTTAACATTTCAATTAGCGTATGTTGCAATGTTATTTATTTTTTTAATTTAAAATGCATTTTTTTTCATTTTATTTATTCATTTTCGTTATACATAAAAACAGTGTATTAATATTAAGATATATTATTTGTACTTTTGCATTTTCATAATACATTTTAAAATCGCAGAATTACAACTTGAAATGTTATAATCGACAAATTTACAACACCATATACAGTAATTTTGCGTAAACATTGTAATTTTACAGTACTTATCACTGTAATTTTACAATGTATAGTCTTATTTTTTTTTCTGTGTACTGTTACTCGAGAGTTCGGTCGTGCACAGAAGGAAAGGATGTTCTCGCAGGTAGTAAAAGCGTTCGGCCGATTCAGTCAGTCTTGTCCAGACACCGGTCGAGTGCGCACACTCCGCGGTTAACGGCGAACGGCTTTTTTTATTTACGAAAAAACACGATTCTCTCGGCAGAATTTTACATTTCAAGAATTGAATGAGTTTGATAAACTTTTTTTCGACGAAAATCAATCACGTGATTTTAGACTGAATTTTTGTCGTTGTTTGATGTGAAGGATTTCAGTGTGACAAATGTCATTTTGACAGTTTTTTTGCAACTTGTTTTATGCATCCGTCGAGCTGACACGCGCCTAATGGGCTTCGCGTGGAACGAGGTAAAAAAAATTGACATCATGAAATTATTTAAAATAATTTATAAGTTAAGAAAAATCATTTTATAAATATTAAGTACAAATAAATTTTAATTGCAGGAAAATTAATTTTTAAATTATATTCAATTTTAACAAATTTTAAATTAAAAATCAATATTAAACATTAATCATACCTTTAAATATTAAATTAAATTTTAAATTAAAATTTTTTTAATAAAAATTTGTAAGTATATGTAAGTTTGTAATTTTATGTTTAATTTAGAATTTTTTATTTTTTAAAAATTAAGTCTTAAGTTTTTTCAAAATTGAAACAAATATTTGAGCAGTTATCCATCGGAGTATGAAAGTTTGACACAAGTTTAACAAGTGATCGAAAGTATCTAAAGATACTTAATTATACTTTTTATCAAAAACATTGAAGGCGTCTCCTGTGAGAATCGCAATTAGATATTTGCTTGCCCACGCTCTGGCACTAAGGTTAAGACGGGTTTTCTTGACCTAAAAAGCGCATGTTTCAATTAGCGGATGTATATGTTACTGCCGTTCTGTAAGTCATGTGAAGTATCACCCCGCGATGATGATTACTGAGGCGTGGCGACTTCGGCTCAAAAATCCACATTTACAGAGAAGTTACATTTTCCTGTCGATGTTAAATCTATGATTGATTTCAAGAAATCGAAACGAAATAATAAAACTTAAAAAAAAGTTATTTATGCAAATCGAAAGTTTAATGTAAAACATATTATTAAAAAATGTTTATTTAAAAATTTGCAAAAAAGTGAAGTTGGGAAAAAGTAGCTTAATTTTTTTTGTTTTTTTAGTTTTGAATTATTATTTTTCATATTAAAATAAAAATATTACTTGATGGTAAGTTTAAAAAATAAGAGTAAATGAATAAATTAGTATTTCTTTGATAAGTTTTTGCGAGTAAAGTATATAAATAGTGAGGGACATATATTGTCACTGACGCAGCACGTTTAGAAGTGCGGATATGAATGAGAATGTAGTATAGGACAATTTTTGTTGGGATGCGAACATCACATGTCGAATATTTACGTAACTTATTTACATCATACGTGTAGAGGGAAATAAATTATGAATTTGTAACTACAAATTGTTTAAACATAAAAATGCAACGGCAATCAAAAAAGGAAAATGCATTTGAGTTGATGCGGTTGGAAAAGTTGATTACGTTTGAAGTAATTGAAAAACGCGGCAATTACATACAGAAAGTAATGAATATATTAATTTGCTGATGAAAAAAATACAAAATTACACATTTTATAGTTTAATTTTCATATACAAATAACACAAGTAAATTTACAATTTTAATTTATAGTTATATTAATTAATTTTCCATTGGAAAGGTTATTATTGTTATTACTTTTCTTGCTCAATCGTTTTTTGTTTATTTCTGTTAATTGAAAATAAATTAACATTTGTAATTGAAATGAAATAGAGGAAATAATAATAATAATAATTGGAAAAAATAAAACTACTAAACCACAAAGTCAAACTAAGATAATCAAAAAGAATATCCAATGTCTTAAACGTAAAGTTTCAAAGACTATTTATAAACGGAAACAAAATGAGGTTGCAATTGCAAAAAGTGGATCCTATTAGCTATTCATTGTTTTGCGTTGCTGACTGAACATGATGACAAGATAAAAGACACAAAAAGTGCATTTCAATTGTGAATGTAATTTTTATCGTTCGAACAATTTATCATCGTTTTATCACTGATCTCAGTACTTGATAAAATGACCACAAAAAATTCTGCTTCGCTGAACAAAATCGAATTCACATTTGACTTCCTTTGAATTTTAATGTGTTTTTGCCTTGTGTTCCTTTTCAACATCAAATCTTCCATAAATTCTTTCAAAAACACAATAAAATTTGCACAAATTAAAAAAAACTAAAAAATGTTCAAAAACTTTTGAAAAATGTTCAAATTCAACTTTTTAATTAAAAAAACCGAATTTTTTATATCTATTTCATATCAGCAAATCTCGTACAAATACGGACACGAGATTTTATGAATATTCCATTGGACGAAAGGTGCGAAAGAAGCGTTTCCGTTTTTTTTTTTCCACCTGACTTCCGCGGTGCATTGCGCAGTCTTCCGGGAAGCTTTCACCGGTGACTGGTGCAAGTGCATTCGGCTGGTTTTTCACGGTCAAGATCCCGGACAAAAACAATCGTGCGACAGCTTATAAAAAGGCAAAGCGCCACTTCTACGATAGAATAGGAAACTGATAAAAATGTGGGAATCTAACATCGCAATTGCATTCTCGATTGTCAGAAAGAATTGTCTTCCTTTATAATGACGACTGAATTTAGCTTTTTGTTTCTTCACATCGTTTTATTTCTCGATGTTTTTGTTTAACTTTCTAAACTAACTTGTTAAAATACTTTTCTATCATTTTACATTACATTCATTTAAATACAAGTACTTCGAACAAAATGTAATTATAAAAAACAACATTTTTTAAATAAAATAAAACAATGTGAATATTTACTATAAATTCTAGTAATTTTGAAAAGTTAGGAAAAAAAGAAAATTTTGTGAAAAAAATTTTTTTTTGAAATTTTCATTTTTTGAAAATTTTTTTTTTTAAATTTTCATTTTTTGAAAAAAATTTTTTTTTGAAATTTTCATTTTTTGAAAATTTTGAAAAAACGAACATTTTTTGCCATAAATCAATGTAATATTAAAATTGAATAATTTGAATTAAACAAATTGAAAATAAAAAAGTGTAATTTTTTTTCAATTCACGTTGAAGAAATAAAGTACATTGACGCTTGTAAAACATGGATTTTTACGAGAAAAACGACAATTTGAAATGGTGAAATACAAATAGGAAGAATTCGCATGAAAAGCACGAGCAGAGTATAACGACGTAAACTAATCCCCATCACTTTCGACGTTTCGCGTAATTTACAGTCATCGAGCGCAGCGCGCGCATTAACATACGTGTTGCTTTTCGGGCGCTGTTTCTTCTGTGTTTTTGCATTTACATCCACGCACGTGAGATGCACGCGTCGTATACTCTTTCCATATATCGTGTCTTACTCTGTTTCCCACTTGGAATTAGATTGTACGACGATAAAAAACATTCCTTTTTTTGTCTTCACTTTTTTTTTCAATATAAAACTAATTTTGCACTCTGTTATATATTTTATGCTCGTTGAACTTTCTTCATTTAGTTTAATTGAATTTTGACCAAATGAAGACGATGATAAAAGTGCCGATACGCTATTTAACGTCGGAAAAAAAGTTCGTTACGTAAGGATAATGCTCACTTTGCTATAAACATCTTTCAATTACACAACTTCTTGTTATAATAAACTTCCGGTTTTATGTTTACTGCTTTTGTACATTAATTAACGAATTGAATGAATAATGTATTCAATTTTCCGTTCTTCCACCTTTTTTTTAATATTCTCTTCATTTTCATCAGTTATTCAAGTTCATTAATTAATTTATTAAGTTGGATTTTATTCGAGAGAAGACAAGTTGAAGCTTAAATCAAAGTGATTACTGACATCATTAGACATTAAAAATGATCATAGTCATGAAATGTTATGGGTTAAGTTAAGAATATTTGTCGATGAAATTAACTGTTTTTCATTGTGCGCCAAAAATATCTTTGATATTTCTGACATCATCGCACAGACAATCGGCTATTTATGAGGAGCCAAACCTTCAATTTGATGACACGTCGAAGGTTCCAGTTTCTGCTTGTTTTCACGACACATTATCCCATGTTATTATAAGTTACAGTTATTATATTAAAATTCGCAAATAAACAGACAGTTTAATAGTATAATTTATTCAGCAGTATTGTCCCAAAACGACAAGTCACTTCTTCCGATTGAAATTATTCAATTATATGCTTATTTTGATGATTTAAAATACAATTTCAGAAAAGCATTTATATTCAATTAAAGAAATTAGACAGCGACAAATGTCCTACATATGAATGCAAAAAATGCGAATATTAAGTTCAATGATGTATGTATACATTTTCTTTGTATCTTTGAATGCAAAAAAGGTCGCACTTTTTGCTACTTTATCCTTTACATTTATTATCCCATTATGTTAAAAACTTTCAACGATTTTCTGCTATGAATGTCAGAAAATCAAAGCAGCCATCTCGAGCACTTAATCGCATGGCTCGAAGAAATGCATCACACGATCGCGTGGAGATATTGTTCGATATAAAAGTGAAATATAACGGAGGCGGTTTTTTTTTTCTTCCAACGCCGGGTATCTATTGTGAAAATCGATTTCTTATTGAATGGTAGAAAACGCGATCTCACTCACGTTCCAATGTCCGATCGACATGCAAGTCGTACACTGCAAACACTTTAATTCCCCTTTCTCCCTTTCATGTTTTTAATTTCGCACCCCTTCTTTTTCCATCTGAACTATAATTTGCTGCAATGAACGAATCTTTATTAGTCCATATTTTGTTGTTCCAATTTTATGGCCTCGAATCTATAATCTATCGCTTTTTTTTTTTTTTTTTTTTTTTTTTTTTTTTTTTGTGAAATCATTGTCGAAGTTTTTGTCGGCAAACTGTTGCACATTTGTATTGCCGATTGATTTCCATTTTGCCGTCGCGGAAACAAGCGAAGATCGCTGCTGGTGATACCGAAAGTCCAGTGTCTCGGATTAGCTGGAATCCAGTTTTGTGATTGCCAGGCTATGCAAACAACCTGACGAATAATTTGCGAATCAAACGGTTGCGAAAGAAAATTCAATTATCGAAGAAAGTTTGCATTTTTTTGCAGATCAGAGTTTGATTTCTAAATACTTACTTTGAACTATTTTGCAAAGAACAAAAACTTGTATAATCAACTTGTTGAACTGAGAATAATGGATAGTCAAATTGACTATCGAGATAGTATATTAGCTGTATTCATTAATTGTATGAAATAATTTCAACATTATAACAGAGTGAGAATATCGGTTTAATGAACAATCGAATAGAATGTAACGATAATTAAGAAAAAGCTGTATTTATGATTGCATGATGATGGATTTGATGAAAAAGTGTGACTTTATGTTCGCACATTCATACAGTCGGCATGTATTAAATAGTAAAAGTGCATAAAGCATACGCGCGAAGTAAAAGTTTCGTAGTTAACGTTAGCCACGTTGTTGAATGTCAATATCAAGTATCCGCTGTGGAAAAGAATTTTGCAATCGCTTACATTGAAAAAGATCGAATGAATTGCTGAGTATACCGATTCAACTGACTGGAATCGATCTTATTACGGCCGAATCACGTTGCAAGGAATTTTGCAACGTCAATTAGCCATATTAGTCTCGGATAATTTCTATTTTTTTTTCAATCGCCGCTCATCATAATTCTTTGTTCCTTTTTTACATCGTAAAAATTAAGACGAAATTAAATAATAAGATAAAAGTTAAAAATAATCTATATATATAATACAAACATATATATATGTTTGTATGTGTATATGTGAAACATGTAACTGGACAATGTATATATGGGATATGAGATGTGAGATAATGAGATAATAAAGATGTGATTCATACGATTCATATCACATTTTTATGTTGTGAGGAAAATAATAAATCAAAGTACAAAGCCGTGAATTATAAATTGTGAATATGAACCACATACAATGTAATGAGTAATACATTAGATTTTTCAGTTGTAACAACAAACACAATGTCAGCGACGTATAAATTACACTGTATCATGAACTTCTATATTATGAGACTCTTTTGTCGTCAACATATTTCCACTAATTAAAATGAGACAAGTCAAATGAAGTATCTCGTTATATGGTGATTTTTTTTAAATTCATAATTTGAATTTGAAACAAATTATCACATTATACAATTGTGATATTAAAGTTAATATTTAATTAGTAATAAATGTTGGTTTACTTCCAAACTAATAAATTATAGAATGCCATTTTAAACAAACAATTATAATATAGTAAAGCACTGGTTATTTATTGATACTTTTAGATTTTATAGTTAACTGATTGATGTAGTTGGATTAATAATAGTCATTAAAGGTACTAATATTGAACCAGTGATATAAGATGATCGACCATTTAATTACACTGTAAATCGTATTCATCAGCGTATGGTTTTTGGAATATTAATTAAAATGTTAATATAAGTACGAAGAGAAAACAAAATTAAACATACATAATTTTACAACTTGCTATTTTTTATTGTAGGATAGAATTAATTACGATTTATCGTAGATCGTAAATTATTGCTTATATAAAGTTTTATTTTATAAAAAAAACTATAATAAACAAATGAAATATATCATAAATAAAAATAATAAAATGGTTCATAAATTTCAAATTCAATAAATAAATTAAAATTACTGTAAATTGTATGAAAACAAGTAATAAATCTTGCAATTTTTAAATATGAAAAATCATGTTATGGACCACTTAAGTTTGTAATTAAAAGCAAACAAAAATTGGCGATATTACGTCAAAGAAAGTGGTCATTGAAAATCTTGTTAGAGAGTTTTACATCGAGTTATAATTAGACCATTTTCAATCGCGATATCAATAGCGCAGTTCATATACCGTACATCTCATATATCAAAGTACCATTTTTCGAACGATCTATATATATATATATATTTATACATACATATATATATGTATAAATACACACGTATGCACAGACACAAATAACGCGCGAGAAACATAACAAATGACATATGCGCCAAACTACTTTGCATTCTAAAATCGCCAATCGTCGATCGGTTTTCCCACATAATTAGATCGTAGAATCTAGAACGAAACCATGCGTTATCTCTTGGCAAATCGAATACCTCGTGCTTACACGCCACTTGGACAACTGCAGTCCAATTTTTACACATCAAGAAAATCTAAATCTAAATAAATGAAAGAAAAAAAAGAGGAACGCAAGAGAAATTTTTTGTTTGCAGTTGAAATAATAAAACGTACTAAATTCTATAAATTTTATCACAAGAAAGTCCTAACTAAACAATTTTCAAATACAACTAATTGGTAAAAGTATAAAAAAAAGTATACATTAAGGCAAATATTATAACAAAAATAACTATAATTTATTGAGAAAGTGTTGTATACCGGTATTTTTGAAAAAATTACTATAAAATATAATAAAAATAATTATATTGTGTTATATATTTT
>JABFPJ010000952.1:0-30717 GCA_022817425.1 Gryon sp. ZL-2020 | reverse complement strand
TATTTTACAAAAAAAAAAAAAAAAAAAGAAGAATCGAGAAAAAACGCATCGAACGGTAGACAAACAATTAAATCTGATCCAACCCCAACGAGATCGCAAATGAAGTTTCGATGTGAAACCGGAAATGGGTCGCGTTGCAATGCTATTCGATGGACCAGACAACCAGTTTGACGCGTTTCCGGATACTTATTGTCGGTCGTTCTCTTTGTTTATGTTGTCCTTCAGAAATCGGGAAAGGTTTTTTTTCGTGAATTTATTGACATCGCTCTGATCAAACGTATCAATTAAACAGCAATATCTATGAATATAAAAAATCACATTTTACTGCATGTTTACTGCAGAATCGAATTAATTAATATCTTACAAATTAATTAATTCGATTCTGAAAAATGGATATTTGTAAAACAATTGAAAATCATTAAATACATTATCAATGTAATTAATGTAATATCAAAAAGTCGTTTAGATCTTAAGATTAGACATTTTAATTCGTCTTTAATGAAAACTTAACTTTGAACCTGTAGAAGCACTAGAATTATTTGTATTTAAATTAGTTTTGCGTTCAATTAATATTTTCCTTTATACACATTTATTATGGAAAAATTAGTAATAAAAAGGACAAGAAATTAGCAGCTTATTAAAATCTCTTTAACATATTTGTTATATTTTTCCTCAAAAGTAACTGTAATTAAATATTTTACATTAGCTTTTGCCAGGAATAATAATTTCACAATAATTAAGTAAAGAAAATGTACAAAAGTAATTAAGTTAACTTAAAAGAGCTTTAATTATAAGATATTGATTATTTGTATGAAAAATTGCAGAAGAACGATTAAATTATGCAAAATTGTCTTCATAACGAGAACGTATACCGTCTGCAGAACTTTTTAAATAGTTTTGAATATTAATTCTTCGTTAGTATAATAAACCGCGATGAAATTAATTAACTTTGATTTATGAAAGTAAACTTCTCCTTTTTTTGCAACCAACGACAATTTTGCGATAAGAAATTTAACACCGCATATCTGTTGATGTTATAATTTTCACAGCAATGCACCAGCCATATTTCTTATACAATAATAAATATTCATAGCACAATAAGATTGCGTTCTCTTCTTACTCTGTCTACCTACAAAGTACGTCGACTTTAATGCATACAGTATCGCTTCCGTGGTAACCACAAACAGTCATTTACTTGATACTGTTTACTGAATTTTATTTCCTTGTTAGATTGAGTTACGTTTTTTTATCGTCAAACTGAACCTAAGTTGTGTAAGACATATTTTTTTTCATGTTAACCACAAAAGTAGGTGAAAACGAACTTGATATATTGATGTAAGAAAATTGAACTATTTATACGGCTCATTTCTTATCTCAGAGTCAGTATTTTCTACTTTATAATTGTTCATAAATTATTTACAGAATATAGTAAAATTCGAAAAAAAATTGCATTTGTTTGTTACATTGTGTAATTTTTGGCCTTTGAATTCAACGAACGTATAAACTAAATTACTTAATAAATCGAATGACTAATTACGAATTACATAAATGAAATTCCGTCATTTTTCATTTCAATTTATCCAATTGGATTTTGAACGCAAAATCCATAAAAAGTCTTATTTTATATTCGAATGCTTTGCACAATGACTTTTTCAAATTGAACGCAAAGTCAATCAATTTTTTTCATCCCTCCGCTCAATATTTAATGCACATTACGAGTGCGATATTTAATTGCACGCGGAATTTGATTGTACGTTGGTATTGTGAGATATATTTTGTTTTATCGAGGCAGAGGTTTTCGTATCGAAAATTCGGCGGAAAAAGAATTAAATTACTCGTTGTTTAGTAAATTGAACGTATACACGAGGATACCGATGAGAATATATGACTGTAAAAGCAGCCAATTTTATGGGGTAATTTCGTTAAGCATAACGCAATTTACGAACTTCTTCGATTGGCAGAGGCTAAATTTAAAACACTTTCTAAATCACAGAGAAAAGAGAAAGAACACAGATAGATTGAAAGAGATGGCGATAGGCAATGAGAAAGAGAGAAACGAATACTTGAATAAGCTTTCGTTTGGATATCGAACCCTTGAGGGTACCATTGGACACTTTGTTATCGACTTACGATATATTTAACAATCAAATTTATAGACCACTTAATGTTATTACACATATCACATTGCAATTAAATGTGACGTTTTTATGTATGAATGTTAATGTAGATATTTCACTTTAAAGTTTTCTATTGTAGAAGCGAATTGACATGATGAAAAGTTAGCCTAAGATGACGTGATATTTTCATTTAAGTTAATATGAAACATTGTGACATTGCAATTCAAACACTTAGCATACATTTGAGAGGAAAAACACTTTATTGAGTTATACGTTTAAATTATATGACAATTATAAACTTTCTCTTATTTATTAAGTTATTAACTTATCGTCTTCTGACAAAATTGACATGCTTTCATGATATATCCATCTTTCTTTCCTATAAGAAAAAGTCAGTATTGCCATGAAGTTAGCTATTAATATTGCTAATGCGTGCGCATCAAAATGTTATACAGGTCGTTATCATGTCAACGGAAAATAGAAATTGTTAGTTTTATTACATTTTTTTAATTTCATGACTTGCTGTGGTTGCAATCAATTCTTCGGTGAAGAACGGATTAATTGGGAAATTAATTTGTGCTATACGAAAAATATTTTGTATATAAGTTTTGTTAAGTAATTGTTAATAAAAATTATAACCAGAAAAATCACTTTAAAAAGGAAAATGAATTAAAATGATTTTCTCTACAAAATAGCGACAAAAATGTGAATTGTAGAGAATTCAATCGAAAGGCAAAGCATTGTGAATGAAATTTCATCTCAAATATTGTTGTTTTACTAGATTTATCTGAAACGCAATTTTTGAATTTCCGGTTTAATTTAATTTTAAATAATCATTTGAAAATACATTCTACCATGCATACATTACTTTACTTCGATTATTCCGCATTATTAAGTTGTTGTAATTTATAATCACGCTTACCAAATCTAGTTAAAATTATAATTTAATCCATATAAAGAAGAATCAATTCCATTCAATTATATTGCCCAGAATACATGAATGGCTTCAAATGTTTCAAGCAATTAGTTTACAAACGGCTTACTTTACGTGAATTTTAATGTATTGAAATAAATATTCTGCAATGGCAGTTGTAAAGTAGCCTTTTTGTAAAACACAATCATTCAAAAGTAAAATACAAACAATGAAATCAATATAATAATATCGATAGCGTTGTGTCAGTGACTTCGTTTAAACCGACTAATTTCTTGCATCACGTATCAACGTAATGCAAATTTTAATTTTAAAGCTAAATTCACGTTTCAATATGTACCACACTTTTTTAACTTTTTTTTATTATTTGTTCATTTTTCATTTTATCATTATCATGATTCATTTTTATATGAAAAGCAAATATTGGTACTCCGTATAGAAAGGTACATTCGTCCAACATTACTATTATTTTTCAATAGAAATCGAACTCTCCCTTGCAGATGAAGTGTCGTGGGTGAGGATTTTTTATTTATTTCAAGCCATTATAAAACTATGAGCACCGCCGTGGAAAACGGCGTGGTCGCCTCCAAGTCACGTGGGGTCTTTTCTAGAGCCTTTGCGAAGCGAGCGCAACCCTTGGAGGAAGGTGAGTTTGTTGAACAACCAAAAAAAAAACAGTCTCTGAATCAGAAATTACTCGTTTGAACAAATTTTTTCAACTGAATTCAGAAGATGCTTCGCTTTTCTCGCCTTTACATCCCTACATCCCTACGCAGTATCTAACAGGGAACATGTGCAGTGCGGATAAACTGCTTAACTTTCATAATCCCGTAAATTATGCGAATTATGGCTGCTTTGGGTTGACATCTTGATGGTTTTGTAACTTTGGGATTCTCATCTTGTTTGTTGGTATTGATTTTGGATTTTAGTATAAGTGCTTTATACAGAAATGTACACTGTTAGACATTTCTGCATTGAGTTTAATCTAAACTTTCGGAAAGGGGGCTTTCCAAGATATAATTAAAGTGTATTTGTCAGCTTAAATATTTACAATTACAGGAATTAATATTCTATTTGCTGCTTTTTTTATTTATTATAGTGAATATTGATTGAAGAAAAACAATCATTTAATACAAATGTACGAATACACCCGTTTTTCACTTTACACTTAAAAATAAATATACTCTCTAAATTTGGATAAGTGGCAACTAACTTATTGAAAAATACAGAAATAAAATACAATTTTAGAAAAAGTAAATTTTGTAACTTATTGAAAGATTGACAAATTATTTATTATTAGAATAATAATAATATTTCTTTCTATTTTCGTTTATATTTTTATATTATTTAATTAAAATCTTATTGAAAACATTCTATTTATCTGAGAATCGAACTTAGGTACCCAAAGTGCTAGTTCGACGTCTTCTCCACTACACCAATCTTTCACATAAAACATACACTTCATTGGGAAATACAGTCCTAGCTTTTCAATAATTCGTTTGCTTTATGAAAAAGTACAATTTTTCACTTTTTTGAAAGTAAAAAATTGTGTCAATAATGAAAAAATGCGAATTTTGACTTTTTTAAAGGGAAAAAATGTTTCACTCAGTAAATAAGTAAAATGTTCACTTATTCAAATTTAGCGAGTATTTTTGAACAAAATATAACTTTTTTCTGCAGGAAAATAATCATTTTACTACCATCATGTATGCACTCAATAATTTATCGATGGATTTGACTTTTAAAAAATATGATATGCGGGTTTTGCCTGAGCTAAAATAATTGATCAGTGCAGTAAATGTTTTACTAAACAGAAAAATTTGAAATTAATATCTCCGCAAATATAATCATTTATTTTTCAAACGAATTCCTACATTCGTTCCTTTTATTGACTTACTACTCTAATCTATCTTTTGGCACCATAAAACTTAATGAGTTATTATACTATACATTGTTCAAATTCAGCCCATTAAGCTTTCCTTGATTATCCCCCAGATGGCCCAACTTCATCTTAATTACTCATTCTGACTTATTATTAAATTCTAAAATCGAGTAATCAATATTGAACAGTAAGAAACAACAAACAATTATCATACATCAAGTAAACATAAATTCCTCTTTTATCATACAAACTTTTGGTATACAAATTTTATATTATTTGTTTAATTCTATTACCATAAAAGTTATGTATTATCCATCACTTCATATTCACTTTTCTTTTACGATCATCGATTTTACATTTAGACCTCGGTAATTATTAACTGGTTTGATTAACATTCAGATCATAAGTTTGAAAATTATATGTACTTTATGACTCATGCTTAATGGTTTTCCACAACGTTTCTATCTACGGTTTTCATTCAGCAATTGCAAATAATTATTTGTCCATTTATTTCTTATTCAGTTTTAATTATATCAAATTTATTACATCAATCAATAATATAGCGCTGTTAATTACTTTCTTTTTTTATATCGAAAATTTTAACAATAATACACCAATTTTTGATTGCAGTTAAATTATTAATAAGCTTTTGTCTGCGTTTAAACTTTTCCAACCCCAACTGCTGGTTTTTAATCTTTCTATATGTTTTCTCTTACCCTTGTCTGTATCCTAAAACTGTAACTCATAAAGAATTTCATTGGGGTGGCGTAGGCGTATAATATTGGAATATCCCATATATCAATCTGACCTAACTTCCCATAGGAGTTTCTGCATGTAGTAACACCCTCTCGCAAACTTTTGTATACATATAAAACCGTACTAAGTCGTGTCGAGTCCTTATACTTTTCAGACTATCCTCTCGTGTTAAGTAAAAAACTTTTATACAAATGAAAAGCAAAACTGTGGGTAATAATTTGGAAAAGCGTTTAGAATAACAAACGTAATAATCATTTGTGTTTTATCAAGTTTGAGTAATAAACATAAAATATAATGCGAACTTTAGATGGAAAGTTTTCGCATTAACATTTTCATAATTTCATTATTTGATAAAGCAAACAATAAAAATAAACAAACAACAAAAATAAAAATTTTCTCATATTTATACATTCATAATCATAATGTTTCGTAGAATATTATTCTAGAAATTATGGCATTTATATTATAAGAAAAAAAAATTCTGTTAGTATTTTATCAATAATGAACATAAATTGAATGGTTGTTACACGGAAAATGTTTAAGTGTTCATTGAAAAGTTGATGAAGTGAATCGTCATTAAATGCAGTCATTAAAAATGTGAAATATACACAGTTATTTTTTATTTTAACTCGGTAATTGTGCATTTTTTCATTTCTTTAAATAAAATGTATTATGATTGTTATTAATACTTGAAAAAAGTGTTATCTTTAATTTTGTTGAAATAATATCTCAGAGCCATTTCAAAATACTATATAGTTTGAACTGCTAATTTTGTACCAAAAATATGCAAATTTTAATTACTTTGTCATGTAAAACCAAGTTTGGTAATGAATCAAATCAAAGCTATAATTATACACGAAACGCTTAAACGTAAAATAACTTTGATATAATATTGACATGAAACCTTTCGTGACGGTAACTCCATTGATTCAAACATTTTTCAGTATGAATCCAATTGTATAAAAGTCAAATAAAAATGTTTTATTATTTCAGACAACAATTTTTTGATTATACTATGCTAATATTCGATTTATTTCGATCGTTAGTTATTAATTATAAAATAATCTAAAATTAACATTGATTTCTTCCGAGTATTAGTGACAATGCAAATTGTACAGGGTATTTATAAACTAATATGTATTTATAAACTGATTCCTTTGACTCATTACAAATTTAAACTCAATATATTTCTATATGCTATAATTCTAAATGATAAACAGGAGATCAACAGCATAGAATGTATATCAGTCAACTACACGCGCATATATATATATATATATATATATATATATAATATGCGGTCAATGAAATGCGTCAAGTGGATTTGGTCGAAAATTTGCCGGCAAAATTCATATTCACGTCTCTCTGACTATTTCGGTAATTATTTCGACAAAGTTTTCGGGAATGTATCTGTCAGATCTGTCGAAATTACATGGGTCATTTTTTCAGCAAGAAGTATATACTACGCGCATTACGAGATGTTTGGCCGCAAAAGGGCAATGATCGTCTGTCGCGAGCATCGGTCGTTATGGCAAACTGCGCGAGACATGTCGATAACATTTTGCCCATCTATTTGTTCCGTTTCCCTTCAACTGACGGCACTTGCGAATTCAATTATCCAGCGCAATTGACGCCACTGGAGATAGTGAATTTACGCGAAAACCGAACAGAAACGTCGAGACCTTGTCTGACGGCCATTTTATAGACAAGTTTTATCGAAGAAGAATATCATTTGTATGGTATTCATTTCAGTCTAACTTTCATATAACTTTTATCCCACGGGATTTTCGCGTGTTCGTATTTTTTGCGACAACGAGAAAAAAGTAAAAGCAAGACAAATTATTATGTTGTTTTCTTATATATATACACATACTTTTTTTTGCAAGTGTAGTAATAGATTGTGTTGTTTAGTTTTTTTTCACACGAATTATCACGCAAAAGAAACATAAAAAAAAGACATTCACATTTGCATTCAAATTCAAATCTTGAAATATGCAAACGGTAAAAATCATGAAAAAAAACTATATACTTTAACTATATGTTGATAAATAATTTAATGCAAAATTTTTAATTGTCTTGTAAATGTAATTTAAATATATGTTAATGAGAAAATGTGTAATATTGTGCGACATATTAATATCAGGAAGGGTTTTAATGATTAAAATCACGAAATTTGGGTGATTTAATTAGAGCAGATTTACGCTTTTAATTGGCCTGCTTTTCTCTGATTGTGTGTATATGAAATGTGATATTATAATTAACACTCCTAAAATATGTTAAGTGTGCGGAATTCAAATTCACGTTTTCGTGCATAAAATTTTGTACGCCTGGACTCTCACTTTTCTTTTCACATTTTGTTAACCTATATTCTTTGCATTAACTTTTAACAATATATATCATCTTTTCTGTAGAAAGCTGCTCAATATAACTGACATCCACGAATCCTTTTAATATCTCATACAGAAATCGCTTTTCATTCTCGAAACTAAATTCAATTACTGCAGCGCATTTCTACACTCTGCCATTTTTTCCAACAAAAATACATAATAATAACAACCTCATATTATATTCTTTTATTTTGTATAGAATGTGTTTGTATTATTATTGCAATTATAATTATTTTTTATAATGAAAGCAAAAGGTTTTTGTCTCACTGAAAAAATGATATTACAAGAATGAAAGTTTATCGCGACGATGACCCAGTATGACATAATACTAAAATAGAATGCTTTTTTGTTTATTCCAGCCCTGAAGACTTTGAACCGTTTGAATAAAGAGAGCGACGTACTTGCCCTGGATGATGACGTTACAAAATACCCCACCTTGGCCTTGATGCGCCGCATCCTAGCAGATGCACAGGTAAATTTAAAAATAAACTACTGCTGCCAAGCAAGCATTTTATATTAAAGTATACATACGAATCGAATTTAGCCGGCCGCGTCATATGAAACGCAGACTAATGTATCGACGACTTTTATTCCGACGGTGTTGAATTTCATTTATTATGTTTAACCCGATGATCGAAATTGTGACATTTATTAAATCGGTTGTTATAAATATAAGTGATATCTGATATGTAATAATATTAAAATGCATATCAAATGATAATATATAATTGTCAGTTTGATTAAAAGATATAATATATCTTTTAATCAAACTGACAAATTGATTTACAAATGAATGTGAAAGAAATATTTTGAATACGACATTCCAAAAATTTCACTTAATTAGAAACATAATCTTTTAATTAAGCAAGGAAAAGGAGCAACTAAATCTTCTCATTTAATTTTCTTGCATTTCAAAATCAGTCAAGTACTTTAAGGTCTTACAATTAAACGATAAAAAAACAAGAATTCAATTATTCCAAACATCCATCAGCCTATGGTTATTGCGTTATCACGTTAATTGTGGACTGATTATCCGTTGGATGGTAAGCAAAATGGCCCTTTTAGCCTGCGGCTCAGATTTTATATACAAAACCCAAGAAATTTAACTCCCTGTTTTTTTGCATCCCTTTAGTCTTTTCCCTATTTATATAGAGTGCTCTTTAAATGGATCCCCTATCTTTGTTATAATGGAGACGCAATTAAAGCATAATGATTCTGACATCATGCGTCTTTCTAGAAGTTAATTAGCAAAAGCAAACTAATTTCAAACAAAACATTTATTATTCGCATTTGCTGTAATCATTTTGAATTTGATTTAAATATGCTTTAATTCCACTTTTTGCACAAAGTCTTTAAATTCATAAAATGTTATTCAATAAGAAAATAAATATTCGACCAGAGTTAAATTGGCCATCTTGTCGAGTAAGTTGAGACCGATAGTTTCTAAGTTCAGCGAAGCTCAAATGCTTTTATATGTTGGGGTGTACAATGGTTTTGCGCGGGCCTTTGCATGGATACAACCTGCGGTGAATGAACGCAAGGGTCGCAGAAAAAGAGGGTAGGAGTCACTTAGTTGCTTGACAAACACTAGATACTTTTCATACTGAAGCTGCACGCGGAAAGAACGGTTCTGTGACTCAAGCGAAAGACCAATTCATACATTCTCAAATATCTTACTTTGACTAAACCGTTCATTTTGCATGCTGAATTAATGAGCGAACATTTCGCTTAATTTTAGTAACTTAGTAATGACGCTTTATTTTTTTATACGAATCAAATGGAATATTATATGATAATATTTTACTTTGTAAATTCCTTTTAATGCTGACAAATGTGAGAGTGTCATGAATTATAATCATTTTTCCCTTCAAAAAAAAGTCAAGAAAAATGAAGAAAAAGAGAAAGCGAAAAATGATTAAAAGTAAACAAAATACAATATCATTGAAAAACATCAAACAAATTTGATATCGTTGAATCTTGAACTTATGAAACAGCAGTGAAAATTTATCACCGGAAGACATTGAAAGGAAGTTAACTTATATATCAAAATGCTTGGTCATTTAGCGTTACACACGTTACCGCAGTCTTAATGAGATTACACTATTCCAAAACGTAATTGTCTTTGTCACGTAATGCGTAAGCCGATTAAAAAGGGCAGAATGGAAAGAAAGTCTAGTGAAACGTCTGCGCGTGGTAGAAAGGGGCCATTGTAAAATAGTATATAAAGCATGCAGAATTGTGTGTTTTCATTGATTCTTTTTCGTACAAATGAATCCCTTTGGCTCTCGACGTCTTGTTCGAATAAGTACAATGATAAATCGTAATAATTATTCACGTTCACAGAATCTAATCAAATTAAAAGCTTATTCTTCTTACAAAATATTCTTCATCATTTTTTGCCTATATTAACATTAATAATAATAAATTTTTCATTCAATCAGATAAAAATTCATTCATTTACAATTATCTTCGAAACGATGAACAATTTATTGTTTATACAAAAAAGTATGATCGTAAATCTCAAAGAATACCGTGAGATTCGAAGAGTTAGCAATTGTTGTTTATTAAACCGTAACATATCTGGAAATAAGACATTAATCCTCAAATTGTTCAGTTAAATTCTAAAGCATTGCTCCTTTAAATAAATTGCACAAACTATTATAAAGTAATGAAAGTAATGAATAAATAAAATTTGCGATTTATCACTTTGCAACGATAAATACATGAGATTATTATTAATCAAATAAAAAAATTCAGTAATACGCAGTGCAACGTCTAACGTAGTAAGTTGATTAAGGCTTAGCTTTCGTTCATCCCATCTCAATGACAAATTAAATCGCCCGACGCAGCAGATCTGCTGAAAAATTGCTTCCAACTAAGTGCAAGTCTGGGTCAGCAGCATCCACGTGAAATTATTAGATGTCGCTTTCGCTTTTTCAAATGGTAAAGTCAACTTGTCACTTCTTCGTTTCAACTTTTTTTCTTACTTCTTGTTCCTCATTTTCTTCGCTTTTTTTTCTACCCAAAGCTACTACCGTCTTTCGCTGCCTTTATGAAAGTCTCCTTACTGTGACACAGGAACTCGAATTCCAAACAATTCAAAACCACCACGGCTCATGCACGAAACTCTATTTGCATTTAAAAGCTGCGTTTGACATCCTCCGCTTTTGCATTCGCTTATTTCCAAGTTCATTTCACTTTGTAGTTTTTTTTTTTAATTTTTTTTATTTTATCGCTCTTTTGTTATCAAGAATGCTTCATTAGAGCCTTTATTAAGAAAGATATTCAATTGATTTCACGTACGCGAATAAATGCATGTTTTACGAATTCGCGCAAAAAACCACTGTCTGAGTTTAACAACGTGTTATTCATACATGTCATGTGAACAGATAATAAATAACAATTATTGTTATTATTCTAAGCATACCTATCTTTTGTACAAATTCAAGTATTTAAAATGTGAATAAAATAAAAACGGGAATATTTTAAAAGTAGAGTTAGTAAAACGAGAGTTATTTGTCTTCATCAATGATTGTTTCATGATATAACCAGTCGATCAATTTTTTTTTATTTCACTGTCAAATTCACTTATACTTGTCGGTGAAACTTGAAACCAATTTACTTTACTCAGTTGAATACTTATGGGTTTATATAACTTTATGAAATAAATGTTTTGTAGATACATCGCGCTAAAAGTGACATCTTTATAGACTTTGCAAGTTAAGTATATTGATTGATAAATAAACGAAAAGCAAACTAGAAGAAGAAAACTAAATAACATAACTCGTATTTTATGTAACTTAAAACTCAATAATTTTACTTGAATCACATTTCTTTATCACAAAGGAAATTTAATAAACCTCATTCTAAACATTTCACTGAGTGTGTAATATATTTCAAGAGTATAAGACAATATGATAAATATTCCTAGGTTTATCCGCCAGTATATCTTATGTTTTTCTTCGTATTTTGCATCGTCGGAAGTTGCATTAAATAACTCATTGTAGATATATACGTCATCAAATTGGAAGTTCTTGTCACAGACAAAGAAATAACCGAGTACAAGTTATACTATATCAGTCAGAAGACACACGAGAATGATATAGTAAACAAAGAAATTTTTATTCGGTCATTTGTTTGGGTGTGCTGTTGTTGAAATTTTCTTGCATGCACCATATGAAGGCAAATGACATTTCCCAACGCATAACTCATATAATCGCAATTTCATAAATCCAGCAAGTTGAACCGAAGTCGTGCAACGACATCGAAGACAGTTGAGATAATTGCAAGCCTGTACAGCTGTGCTTACTGGTTTTCTTGCACGTCTAAATAATACACCGTCGCTCCCTCCGCCCTCATCTCAATGCTGATATTTAATGCTAGCGCGTGATAAATACCATCCAACGTCGCTTTTCAACTGACAGCTGTTCCCTTAGCTTCCGTCATATTTTGTTCTCTATGCCTTTGAATGGCGAAATATCGGTTGCTCGTGTATAACTTTAACTTGCGTCTTTGCAAAACCACTTTGTCTTAATATATGTGGGTTCACGTGGTATTACAAACTGCTAATACAAGCTGGGTACAATCAATTGACACGAGATATGTATTTGCATGGAGAACAAAAAAGAAGAAGAATAGGCGAAAAATTTGGCGGTGAAAAGTAGGAGATTACATTCACCGAATTTTACGACCGAATTCCACTGCGAGGGACAAATTTATGTTAAGTGATTTTTATGGCTTGGAAAGATATATTTCTTCTGATATGGAAAATGTGTTAAAAAAGAGCACGGTAAACGTTTTAAGCAGTTTTATCAGTGTACCTTTCACACAAAATTATGTTTTGTAATGGATATATGTCTTTACATGCAATGAAGTGCAGACTAGTGAAAATTACAGTTTACATGAAGTTATGTGATGGAAACGTTTCAATAAAGTTACTAATAAATACTTTAAGTACTTTAGTTTATTTATTAATGCAAAAAAAGGAACAACATTTTTATAAATATTTAGAAACAAAATGTCAAATTATATTTCAATTCAAAATACATTATGTATAGATGGTATGAATGAATAATAAAAAAAATTTAATGATCACTGTAAAATTTGAAATCAAAGAAGAATGGATTCTATGTAAAGTGGAAAGCAGCTACCAGTTACCGAACAAATGTAACACGCATTGGGAACGAAAAAAAAAATTGAAATGTGTCTATTCATGTAAATAGGAACCGCAATTTTCGAGCGCCTCGCGGCGTTGGAAAATGGCTGAGAATGTTCATTCCCCCTTTGAACCGCACGATGAAATATGCATTAGTTGCCGCAGCTGCGATTTTTCACCCACATTAGATCACATCACGTTGACGCAAATATCTACCTACGACGTCACATCATATATTAAAGACCTCACGTTGGTTGATTAAATATTTTTTTCAACACTTACTTTTGTTTATGTTTGTGATTTGAACGAATAAAAAATTTCGTTAAGCAAACTCTTTTTGTTTCATTTCAAAATTAGAACTTATTATAATTATTAACTTTTTCTATATTACAATACTAACTAATAATAAATATAAATTCTGTTCAAAAGTACAATATGTATGGTAAAATTATGTTTATGAAGGGAATGAAATGTAATGAATGATAATTGAACATTTGATATGCATTCTTGGATTTAATCGAAATATCTTTGTAATTGTATTTCAGGCGAAACTACGCGTAATGGTGGAGGAGAACGCAGCAACGGGCGCCCGGCTCGACGGGGAGCTGGAAAGGGCCCGGGGCGAGTGCGCGTCTCTCCGGGGAGAACTGCGAGATGTACGCGGTGCTCTTGTGCTTAACAACAACAACAGCAACAGCGGTGGTAGCAGTGCCAGCAGTACCACCAGCAATAATAACGCAACGTCGTCGGCCCCTACGGCAACGTTGTCCTCAACTTCCAGCAACAGCAGTAACGTTAATCCCAGCGCCGAATCTATCGACAAACCGCCCCAAGATGACATCAAACGACTTAGCTCCAGCAGCAGTCCGGTGGATAAAAGGAGCTCAGCCAGCGATAAATCGGTTAGCCCTATCGACAAAAGAAGCAGCCCCATTGACAAGAAAGATGGATCTAGCCCAATTGATCGGAGACCTAGTCCAATAGGTTTGCATATTTATTTTTTGCCTCTTATATATAAAAGGCACACAAGTGGCCCGCATGCAAATGGCGTATTTATTATAGATAGACATTTGCATTTTGCAATTTTGGTAATTGACTTGTGTAAGTGAAATACATTCGAGAGGGAAATGTTGAAGAATATACTATGAAAAATGTAGAATAAAATGTTTGGAAGACAAGTTATTGAAATTGAATATTGTTTATTTATTTGGTTAAATAAATTTGTAGCAGTTTGTAATTTGTAATCACTACAAGCGATACGAATGAGAGATAAAAATTGCGATTTATTTAGTTTTTAAAGGAAGATATATTTGAAGTTGATGATTCGGATGTGTCCATTAAGGACGACAGCCTCGGGTGTTAACCAATATAGCGTGATTCAATGAATCTATTTATTGGTTAGCGGAAGTCACACGATGTTATCCGAATAATCGATGTCTTTTCATTCAAACAAACGTATTGATATTATTGATATACTTTTTTATTGTATACATTTTGAATTCGTTTAAATATTAAGAAAACATTACAAGTATTCAAATTGAGATAAATATTATAACAATTATAATGTTTAATCAACTTCAAACTTTTCATATTTTATTTGTTATACATGATTGCAAGGTAAATCAAGATAAACAAGAAAATGAGTGTAAACATGCATTGATGAATAGGATAAATGTTACAATTGATGAAGTGATAAATAATGCGACCATACGGTTTGTCTGCGGAGCCAAATGTTAAATTGGCAATGATTCAATAAATTCTCTCAACAGCGTCGCGAATGTACTTCTCTCAAACCGAAGTAATTTCCGATTAAATGATAAGTACGAAACCCAATTCTGGAGTTACGCCAGATACAGATATTCTTATCACATGACGTATTATATGCGATTAAAAGAATTTCTTTTTTTTTTTTTGCAATAGAATAGATTATGTGTCACACGATAGAAAAGTTCTATAATTCATGAACATTTCTGCTATTCAAATTAAGTACATTCACATTTCCATAAAATCTCTGAGTTAAATTTGTAAAGTTCTGTTCGACTATATATGTATTATATTTAATGATTAGTTTTGCTTCTTTGTGTATAGAAAAACGAAATACTTCACCATGTAGAAGTCCAAGTGAAAAAATTCGTCGACCATTTGCACCGGTGCTAGAAAAGACAAGATTGGAAGGTTCCGGCGGAAGTGTGGACTCTCGATCCGGAAGTACGAGTCCAGATCGAGGAAGTAGAACATTCCTTAACCGAGGGAGTAGCGAGCGCTCAAGTGGTGAGAGACTGCGAATCTCGACCAATCGCGAGTCCTTAAGATCAAGTAAGGACCTCAATGACTTGGAAAGAGATAAAGATCTGGTGGATGGGGACAGCCGCCCGGATGAGGATAACGAGCCGCCTGGTCCTGCTCCAGGTAGTAGGCCAATTTCTCCAGCCAATTCACTGGGTAAATATAATGAAGATGTCATTTAATTATTCTAAAGAGTAACTTCGAGTAATTGAAGATACAATTTTTTATATAAAAAATGTTTATTTTTTTATAAATGTTCATTTAATATCAAAAATAAGTTATAAGCAAATTTAGTTTTATTTGAAATAATACAATGTTTGTGCATTTTATATCACAAATCTTGTGTCCAATATAGACGTAACTACGGAAATCGACAAAAGTGAACAATAGAGACATTCACGCACGTTGGTTCGCGTTGTTAAATTATAAACGTCTGGTCATTACAACCCTCGTCTGGAATAAAACGCAGTCCGTATTGAAACATCGGAGTACGTGTAAACTTGGCAGTTGATAAAAAGCTCATTCACGTCTTGCACTGTGTTGATATTTTCGTACACATTGCAATGCAAAGATTACACTTTGACGTTCAGCTTGAATATCAAAAATGTAGATACGTGAAGTCGTCATGAACAAACTGCAAATACAAAATATTTGTAATATTGAAAATATAAAGTTAAGAAAAAGAAAGTATTTTTAAAAAATGGAATATTAAAAAGTATTTTAATATATTATTTGACGTGTCATTTTTTTACGATTTTTCACTTTTTTTATTTCAAGGTTATTTCGAGTATTATAAATTCAGGGTTTTTTATAAGTTGAAAATACTGTAATAGTCCTCTCGTCAAATCTGCAAGTTATTTATATGTAAAGTAATGAAGAGAGGCTTTTGACGAAATTTCATTTTGAAGGGTGTCAAAAATGGAAGATTACATTTTTATATGTTAATATATTTTTGTTACACATACTTTTGCATGCAAAAAATGTCAGTAATTTCAAAAAATACTGCACATTTAATCCTACAAAAAAATACATTTGTGAATATTTATTTTGTTCATATATTAAAAATATATTAACAATGCAGCAGTACAATTCTGAATAAAAAAGTTTCGGGGAAAAAGTATGAAAATGCACAAAAACGAAACTTTAGCAACATTTTTTATATAACGCTTTCCATGAAATTATCATATACAATTGCAGGAAATAAAAGCGTACAAAATTGTAAACTGATGAGTTTGGGTGTTTAAAATGGAATTACAAAATAGTTTGAAATTCATTGTATATGTAGTGTACAGTTAAACTTCAACACATAATACTGGTAAATTTCGCATACATTTGAAACTCACGAGTATGCATGCAAAGGACCTTCTTAATCGCTAAACTATATAACTACCCACTTTATATAATTTCAAAGTAAAAAATGAGAATATTTATAAAAGTATAATGTTCATCGCAATATCACCGAAATATGTACAAACATCAAATAAAACCATATTTCTATAAAAAAAAATGACAAAACAGGTAATTAAAATGATATAACAAAAGAAAATTTGCTTGATGAAAATATAATATTTAATCATGTTCAAAAACAATTGTTCCGCGATTCTTGTTCAATACACATAAATTCCATTGTTTTCTTTTTTGTTCGTTGAGGTCATCATATAGCCTTTCAATAGCGAAGTCGAGCAAACACAATGGATACTATGTATACACATATATATAAGATATATATGGTATACATTTGGCAAGTTTAAAGCTCGCATACAATGTCAACGTACGATATCGATTAAATTTGCGAGCAGACCATCGCCCTTTAATAAAGATACAATGGTTAATCCAAAGCTCTCGCAGCCCTTATAGTCTTGCTTTTTTGTATTGTTTAGGTATTGTCGGCGATCCAATAGTTGCTTCCCGACTTTCAAATATCCACGGTGGTTCCGGACACGTTGAGACAGCGAGCGTACGACGATTACGTCTAGAGAACGAACGATTGGTGGCAGAAGTGGCGCGATTAAGAAGATTGCTGTTGAGCGGAGCTTCCAGGGGTGAAGTTGGAAGCGATGACACCGCCCTCGAAGAAGAAACTCGTTTCGTCGCGCTCGAGATGGAACTGCAGCATGCCCGTGAGGCTTTGCAAGCACTCAAGGCCGACCGGAAGCGACTCAAGGCCGAGAAATTTGACCTTCTTAATCAAATGAAGGCACTTTATGGCACCCTCGACGACAAGGAACGCGAGCTCCGCGATTTTATACGCAATTACGAACAGGTGAGTTGCCTACCCAATTAAATAGATGTGCCATCGCTTTTGTTGCTTCATCGTTAACTGTGGATATTGATTAGGTGGATCTAACAGTCCTATTAAAGAAATGGTTTTCATTTGTGCCAGTGTCTTAATGAGATAGAGAGACTCGGAGACAGAAACAGTGTGGATGTTTTATTTTCTGAAGGGAAGTCTAAATTAGACGGGAACAGAAAATAAGATAAAAGTGTTAATTAATTGATAGAGTATGGGAGTTTAATTTTGAAAGGTTGTTCTGCTGATAGTAAACTATGGATGAATTCTGTAATTCATTCTAATTTGCAAATTACTTTAATTAGAGTATATAAATTGATTAGGTTTTTAATGATTGATGATAATATTTACAAAGTTTGGACAAATGTAAAAATTAAAATTATTTCAGATATGATTAAAAATAGTACATTGTTTGATTGTTTCATATTTATACATTCATTATATATATTTGCATGGAATAATGTTTTTCATTATTTATTTTTCATTATTCAAATTATTTTTAACTTTGTTCAGTTTTAATTATATCGATTAAAACCTTTCCCTTAATAGGACTTAAATATGTCACTTCACAAGTATCAATATCCAATACAATGTATTCTCTATAAAGACTCTGAATAATGACATGAAAGAATTATTGAAAAATGTCTGACTATGCGATCCATTTTTCTATTTAAAATAATTCGATAAAAGTCACAGAAAGTATTCGAACGTTGTATGCCATGAAAGAAGAGCGTGAACTTTTTTTTTCTTAGCCAGACGCACGTATATCAATCTTGCAAATGCATGCAAAAGGGAAATTGAATGTATCAACGCCAACCGAGCATACAAGCGCAATATTCATGTAATTCTGAATATTACAAAAGCTTCTCGCATTTCATATAACTGTTGAAGAAGTTGGGTCGTTCGACATTGGCACCGCTCGGGCTTTTTCGTAAAATCATGATAATCACGCGTAAAATTCGCTTCAGTCTGTGGATTTTCATTAGAACATCGCCAAATTTCTCGAAGAAATTTTGTCAGTGTTTCATTTCCGTCGTCAGCCATTCAAGTCGGCAAACCTAAGAGAGAGAAAGACAGAGAGATAAGAGAGGAAAAGCGAATTGCACAAGTGGAACTACGTCTTGGAAAGCGCTATACCGTTTCTCAAACTCACACACTTTATGCGAAAAGTTTACACGGATTAAGCCGCTCGTCTTCCACCGAGTAATATAACACTCGCCAACGAATCGTTCCGCAAATCTTGCGTCGCACCGTCAAATTTGTACGCTTAAGTAACCAAGATACCTTTGTTCTCGCTTGCTAATAACGCACTATACGAATAAAGCAAAACAACGACACGGGCTTCTTAGGACCACACTTACGGAATGATTGCCTTTCGTTCCGACTTTGACGTTGAGTCAAATAACGACACCCAACGGAAATTCGAGTACTCGCTGACGGGATACTTGCCTTAATTTACTCGCCGTTGATGATATTTTATTGAACCTTTCTTGCTTCTTTATAGAATTATCGATTTTTTTAATAGAATTTCCAGTCTTCAAAATAAAGCAAATTTCTTTTCTCTCTTTACTTATATTTAAAAGTAGATTGAACGTTAATTTAATGCAAAATTGAATAAAAATTTTTTAAGTTCTGGTCAAATATAAAAATTAACGTCAACATTCGTTTGAGAAAGTGCGCAATTTTGGCTGAAAATATTTTTAATTTTTTTTCTAAGTATTATAAATATTTACATATTCCAATCCAAATGTCAATTTTACCAATTAAAACTCTTACATTAACACTTTTGAATAATACTTCAAAGGCTTTTTCATCTGATTCGCATATATTACGCAAAATCAACTTGAACTACGACTTTCGTATTAACATTCTCCCCTTTGGCGAAGCGAATAATTTTCATCCCTTTTGAACGTCAGATTGCTTACGTCAAGTATCTCTGGATTCCCTTTTATCGACGATTTTCGAGATAAATTATTGGCCCGCTCTCTTGTTTCGGCTGAGTTATCTCACTTGTAGATCTTAATTTGCTCCATAATTGTCACTATTGAACAAAAACCTCAAGAGCGGTCGAGACCACGGGACTTGTGGAATTGAGTTTAGCAGCATTTTTGTTTGCGATAAAACGTGGTATCGATTTTCCATCAGTTTGTATTTTCTTTCGACTATATCCAGCCTTGGACAAACAACTTGTCAACGCATCTTACGCTTGATTCAAAGTGTGTATGAAAACCTGTCGACTGTACTAAAATACGTCTGCGATTTAATGGTTCACGAAGTTTTGCATTCTAATCAAATATACTTCACAGTCCGAATATAAAAAACGTAAAATAAAATTGAAATAAAATATAAAAAATGTTTAATATTAAATTTAAATAAATAAATAAATATATATGAAACTGTTAATTTAATTTTTTTGCTTATATAATCAAAAATTTAATCCTTAAATATTTGATAATACCAAAGTCATTTAATTACACGAAATCCCCATGTTGAAACACCTTTTTTATCATCTCAAATCTAAATCTGCTGGTTATCTGCGAGGCTTTATAAGAAGGGGAAACTGTCCTTCGTTGTTTTCTCGCTTTTCGGATACTCAGGGTAATCCGGTTGGAGATTAGCATAACTGAAACCCTCGTCTTTTGAGGGAATAATCAGGCGATTGGTTACCAGGATAATCATGATACTTTATAGAGGAGAGAACGAGGGACTGTTGTAAATCGACGGTAGCACTAAGAAGACAAGGATTCAATAGAATCGCGAGCTATATCTCAAAAGATTTATAGCAGATGAAAGTACGATTTTTTGATTGTCTGAAACGATATATTGTACGCGGGATACAATATAATGGTACATTAATTTCGTTTAATTTCAATGCGCATTTACGGTTATTTGCATTTTTAATAAATTTTTTAAAAGTTGCAGAAATAACAATATTGAATCTGTAAAAAATAAATCTAATTGCAAACTATAATAAATCATCAATAGACAATTTTTTTTTTCTTTTTTTTTTTTTGATAAAATTCAATATTTAGGAATAAAAAGTTACGTTTCAAGCGGTAATTATTCCTTTCAACTATTGCCTTACGACTTTTATCAATATGTATTTTCCATCACACATTCATATAATGCAAATGCCCATTTACTTTATTCTTCCTTACAAACTTGTCGTATTTAAAATCGCAAAAAATAGGTCAATTGCTTTTTATTCAACGATTCGATCTGCCAATAAATTGCTGTGTTATACACATTTTTGCCCTATGTTACCCAGCAATTTCAGAGAAATCGCAATTAAAATGAAGTTCTCAAGTACACATGTAGTATACATCGCAAGTACATTGAGGAATATAGGATGAACTAATAAAACTGAATAGCAAAATCAGTTTTTTACACGATAGTTGTTCCGCTTTTTTTATTATGCAGATTCACCCAATATTTTATTCACCATATTAGAAACAAAAGTCCCAAATGTCTCAAGGAGTATATTGTCGAAAGAAAATAATGTTTCGCATTTATTTCCTCAGTTGATTAATTTAATTAATTGAAATTCCTCCCTTGATTTAATTTATCTTGAAAATTAAGTTGCACCTTTTGTAATACTCTGAAATCCAATAAATAAGTCCAATTTCGATGCAATCACTTTTATGCTACACAATTTCATTTTTCCTTAAAAGAGGACAAGAAGTGAAAAAGAAAGAAAAAGTGTATCACTCGAATAAGAAATTCCACTGCGAAATTACGGAATTATGAGCAGAGCATAAATGGCAGGTACGGAGCATCTGGTAAAGAAGAAAAAAGTCACGCTATTACAAGCTAAACGTTTGAATCGGCGTGTGATTGCACGCTTGTGAGAACATATTGTCCAGTTCGTGATTGTGTACAATTGCATGCGTAGCCAGTTGCATTCGGAAAGCTAGTAGTTGGTGATGGTGTTATTTGGGGTGGAATTACTGCCCGGATGTGGGTCTCGTTGACCTTTGATTCTAGCGGATGCGTGAAAACGAGGCAACCTTGGGACGTCTTCAGCAGCAAAGTGGCGGTATACCATCCGAGGAACGAGAACGTGAAAGAGAACGCGAACGTTGGAGCCTGTTAAGGGCAGCCCGAGACGAAGCCGATCGAAGTCTCAGTCTCGCTGCTAGTCTAGCAGACAAAGAGGCCGCCTTATCGCATGCACATGCCACCATTAAAGAGGTCCGTTCTTGCCTTTGAATTATACATGGAAATAACTTCGCGAAATTCTCTAATAGTTTCCACTCTTACTAGTCAAATCAACCAAATTAGTATCGAACGGTTGAATTTTAAAATAACACGCAAAGTCATGGATATGAAAATATATTTTTCAATCGATATAATATATATCGTGATTATATAGGACATTTTTGCTGGCAAAAATATCTTTTAAATAAAATAATAACAAGTCTTTGCAAGGATCACTTATATCAACTCATATAACAAATAATTGTATAATAAATATCGTTTTGTGCATTAAATGTCGAATAAAGTGAATTGATACTTTTCACGAATAACTGCACGAGAGCATACTTGTTATTCAATTTGTCTCGACATGAATAACTTGCTTAATATGTGAATATGATTATATAATATATAATAATATAAGTACGAAACATTGTCCAACTACAAATTAATTTAACTTTTATTGAATTTTAACCGTTGTAGTATACTAACAGTATGAAATAGTATTGACGTTGCCAAGGGAAATGTTAACAATTTTCTGTAAAGTTTTAACATTGTTATGCATGATATATGATATACATGCAGATTATTTTAAAGTGCAGAATTTCAGCGTGAATATTTCTTGCATGCAAACAATTTCATTTAATTATGCTTCAGAATATTTTTGCGTATTTTTTTTCGTATGTTCTATTTTTATCTCGTTTCAAGATTTCACACGTAATAAAAAATGAAAAATGTCGAAACATATAATTTATTTGCATTTTTTATCTTTTTCATCAACTTTTTTTTTGAATCGATGATTTTATGATCAGCGCTATTATCAAAATTATTTGTCATGTATTAAAAGTTGAAGCCAGATCGGTGACCAAATGTATTCTTACGCTCATCGAACTCGGTACTCAACGTAACTAAACCTGTAATTTACCGAGTACCTCGTATAACATATGACTCAAATGACACTTGTAATTATAGCTTAGTCTGTGGTGGGTTTTTCGTCGTCATATTATAATAGTTCAACACAAACACCAACGATTTCAATTTTATAATAGAAGTTTATTTTTACAATACCGTACAGGTAGTACAGATTTAATATCATTTTCGAGATCAAGAAAACGTTACTTCATATCTTACTGTTGCAGTGAAAATTATTTTTAATTACAAAAGTTATTTACCGCAATTTTACCTTCACTTAAAATTATATACATAATACTTACAAAATATTCATATTTAATGACTAAATAATTGAATATAGTTTACATACATTTTTATTCATCTCAACGATAATTGCAACAGAAAATAAAATGTTCGTATGACCAGAAATATATGATTTCTAAGATTTAACCGACTGCTTAATTATGAATTCAGATCAAAAGTTACGACTCAGCGAAGACCATACTTTAAAAGCAATGTAATTGTAGATTACCAATAATTGTTCATAAGATGTTTGAAAAGTTGTTGAACATAATTGATCATTAATTACATATTGTCTTTCAGTATATTCAGCGATTAAATCAAATACATAACAATTAATATCGTTTTCATCTTTTGTTCTTTTTTGAAAAAGAACCACTACTTAAAGACCTTTGGCCTATATTTTCTTGGCATATTTCATTCGTGATTATTTTTTAGAATATTTATTACGTATGAAGGTGTATTAATAAAATTCTAGAGAACTGTACCACATTCGTCATATGAAACGTTTTATTTTTACTTCAGGTTATTCTATAAATAATTATTTAAGAAAGTGGGATTTTTGGCTATGATAACAAAAGATATAGAGAAAACTAAATACGCGACGAAGAGTAGTCAAAGCAAATGAGCGTAATTGAATAAATGCATATCAAAATAAATATGTTTATTAAGTTTTATTCATCATCCATGGATGATGGAGCATTCAATGATTGTATTAAATTTATAGTTTAGCCTTTGAATTTGATTGACTTTAATCTATAGCTACTAATAAGGTCAATGAGTAGATCAAACTAATTCATTTTCGATGTTCTGACAAATTTTAATAACAAGTTTACCTGGATTATTTATAATGCATGAATTAATTAAACATGTGCCGTTATTTTAATCATATTAAAATAAATATATAAATAATATTTTTCGTTAAAAACTATAATTTTTCTTACAATGGGTTGTATCTAACATATCAAACTTTAGCTATATTTCGATTGAATGAATAATAAAATTGCTTGCTATATAATTTTATATATGATACGTTGACAAAGTTTAATTTGTTATTTTATTCGTAAAGTAAATTCAGAATTAAAAATGCGACCAATATCGTACAATTTTGATTACTTAATATTTTGCAATATTAATAAAAGTAAAATCAATAAATCTGATGATGATACGTGAAAATAATATCATATTTTATATATATTAAATTTCATTTTTCGTTGAAGTCAAAGTGTAATTTGAATGCAAATATACACGAAATACATTTTTCATTTAATATTTGAATATTAAGTTTATATAATAATATGAAAGTTGTTGCCTACAAAATTTAATATCTTCGTAAATATAAGCGTTAAACATTACATAACTTCGTAAATGTGAAATTCATTTATATTTTTATTTAAACTTTTTCAATATTTCCGTACATTATAAATACTTATATTATATATAAATGTATAAAGTAAACATATTTTGTTACTTCAGAGATTGCATAATAATAACAAATTGAAATTTGAAGATTGCTTTAATTCATATAATCATATATAATATATAATTCATAGATCATATATCACTAATTTATTATTAAAATTAAGTAAATTCTTCTAAGTTTTTATTAATTTTCATCATATATTCCTGTATTGAAAAAATGTGAATTTTACTTCGAAGATATAGAATAAAGCTTAAGAACAACCTTGCATTTTCGCTGCTGTTTAATACACTGAAATAGAAAAGTTATTACGTTTAATATGTTTTTAAATAAGGGAAATCATAATGCAAACACTTATCTCGGCACGTTTATTTCGAGAAGTCAAAGAAAAAGAGTTCTTTGGCTTATTTCATTGGCAACGGACCAATTGCATATCAGATATAACGTTCATTTAAATATTTTTGAATATTAACCCAGATCAATTTACTTATATACATACACTATACACAGTTATAGTTACGACAAGAAACAATACATTAGTAATTACGCTGTAAACGTATATTCATTATATAATGTTTTAACGATAACAGCATTGTTTTGTCTAGTTTGGATATTAGAATTAATGTATATACACGTTTCATAAAAGAAGTTATTGTTTTAATTAAATTGTCGCGATTATAATAAAACTGGAGATAGTAATATGCATTAAAGATAGAAAAGATATAATAAAAGAGAGATACAATTTTCAGAACCCATAAAAAGTTAGATAATTTTTTATTAGTCTATTAATATTCATAATATTGAATAATATGTGTACAATTAAAAAGTTACTTTATATGATTGTTATAATTAAATTAATGAAATGAAAATAGAAATGCTATTAAAATTCTATATCTAATGCATAATTAGAATCTGAAGCACATTTCTTCAAACTGTTATAATCTTCAAATAGAAAAATGTATACATTCTTCATTATGTTGTAATATTACATATACAAAGTTTAATGATGTTATACATTTGAATTTATTACTGTGTTTGTATATAATGTCGACATAATTTTACTTAGAAAATATTTCATACATATTTCAACATATTATTTCATCGTATATATTATATATATGAAACATCATAACACTAATTGTTCGAGTATATTTCATGTCACTTTGTTACTGCAATATTACAACATTTCAGCATTTCATAATTATTTGACTAAAATCACATTATATTATTTTCATTAGAAATAATCATTCGTCCCTAAACATATATACATATATGAAATTAATTGAAATCACAACGGTGCAAAGATAATTAAATTAAATTAATTTTCTAATTACGCGACGAAGTGCACCTGACAAATTTGCATCTAAAACTGACTCGTCTTCTATACACAGATTAATCAAATTAAAACAAAACTCATGCTTAATAAATAAAATTGATTAATATTGTATGTTCGCTAACAAATATACAATTTGTATGCTTAGTTTAATGCACATACTATGAACTAAGCATCATTCATCACAATCGTTTTGCAATTTGGTATTCACAGCTTCAGCGTCAACTGGCTGAACGGGGCGGAAATGTCTGTCTGAGCGATCAGGAGTCGCTGGTGTCGTTTCCGCGCGGAAGCGTTAATGGCACGGCAACACCTGGTGCTGGCAGCAACAGCGGAGGACTAATCTCGCATCTTGGCAATCAAGCTCCAATGGGCTCCACGGATCTTGGCGTGGCAACCAGCAGCGTAAGCGCAACCGGAACCACCGTGGGGGGCCAGGCCGGCGATCGCGGAAGCTGCAGCGCGGACAGCGGAGTTCGCGGTTCCAGCGACCGTGAAAGCGGCGGTGCAACCAGCGTCGGTGGAAATCTGTCAGATTCCACAACAGATGGTAAATGTAATTTCGCATTTTCCATTCTCTTCAACTGAACTTTGATTTATGAAATCTCATTTATTTTTGGTTAGCAAAATCAATTGAAACTTGCTCTTGCGGTGCGCAGTTATTATTTTCTACTTTATTCATGTAAATTTGAAATTATAAGAATAGACAACTGCTACAGTTACTGAGTTTGATTTATCAAAAGAAACTTATTAAATAACATAACATTACTGTTTTATTTATGATTGAAAACTTAAATGAAATTTTTATAAAATTAATAAACTAAAACATAGAAAGGCTTAAATACATAAATGTATAATACATATTATTATTTAATTATATATATAATAAGACATATAAATACAAGTTATAAATAGTAATAATATGAATAAAAATTAGAAACCACGTTAAAAAAATAAATTCAAAATACTTGCAGTTTAATTAAAAGTTTACAGATATTTTCAGTTGACCTATTTGTGACTGTACAATTAAATATCTGAATATACGTTTACAAATAATTTTAATTTGTTTTTTTGAATAATAAAAGTATACTTCGGTTATTATTAAAATTTCCATTATAATTCAAATTGCGTAATGTTTTTTTTAACACTGTTTATATTATGATTGACAGACAGAACAAATTTCAATAAATGTCTCAATTTCTAGACACAAAATCGAAAAAACTGCTGTCTGAGTAACTAGTAAAACAAAATATTCCACGCGTTGCAACGTATCTAGAACGTAGTTTAGCTAGCAAATTGAATTTCGTTCCATTGACGAATTGCAACGGTATAAATCAACTGGAAAAGCATTTGACACGTTTCAAGAGATGCGGAATCCGCGAAAAAGTATTACCAATGCAAGGCAACAGCTTGTGTGTGGTATTGTGAAGAGATTAATAACATGTCAACTATTTCTAAGACATTCAACGAACGTATCACATATTTTCACAATGTAAGAATTGCCAATATCCCAGCGAAACGGTACCTCGACTAATAGATAGTTGCTTGGCATTCTGTCTTTTTATCAAACTCTTTTTCTTTCTTTTTTTCTTTCTTTTTCCTAACTGAATACCACAATCTGATCAAATAAGTACAAATGACGGAAAAAAGACTGGCTTTTTCTTTTAAAATGCAACATAAAAAGCACAAGAAAAATATTTCTTTCTCTTCTCTCGTAAAATTCAGTTACAATTTCAAGTAATGAAGTTTTACAATGAAAGGAAAACATAAGTTTTTACTATGACGGTTCTTACACTGAGAAGAAAATTATGATAATTGAAATAATTGCGAATATGACTTTAGAAAAGTAAATAAAAGTCGTTTCTACAATGTATTCAAGTTCGACCAACTTTTGTATCTCTTCATCGCTCGAATTCAATCAATATTGCGAAAAGTTTGAACATTAACTAATTTTCCATTATGTTTAATTATTATATTATTATTTGATATTATTTGTATATTATTAGTGCAGTGAAAATTTCGAAATTACTCAAACTAGTATACTAATTGATAATTCTAATATAATTTCTGTCATAAAATTTATACGATAACTCAATCATATTTCTCAGTGTACGCAAAACCGTACAGTTTGAAGATTCATATATGTCCATATATTTCGCACAGGCACGCCAACAATAATGATCGAGGGAAGCGGCCTCGACATGGACAGCATTTCTGTGGTGTCTTCCATAGCGCTGCCCCACATTTACCAATGTAAGTGCCCCAGCACACTGCCACTAACGGCAACTGATCTATTAACGATCAAATAACCGATCTTATATATACATCTATTATCAAATTTGTCCAGTTAATTTTGTTTCTTTTTTTTTTACATCTGTATGTTATCTCAATCAGTTTTGTTGCGTGTCTGTGTTGTATCGGTGTGTTCATTTGCTATTGGCTAACAAAACAACATTTCGCTAAATTGTGTATATTAATCTTCTCATATAAATGAGTTTGTGATCTGTGATGACAAATTTAGTTTCTACTAAAATATGTTTCATATAACCAACGAAGAAGCGTTAAATATACCTGGAAAAGACAAGAAAAACTGTATAAATCCAGCGATTCTACATAAAGCATGAGCATGATGCGACATTAACTTAAATCAGAACTTATACATAAATACTGCTTTAATCAATGAAACACTGGCAATCTGTATGTTAATTCATATATGTGATCTGTGTTCTTTATGTTGCATTTGTACGTGTACTGTGCGATTCTCTATTATTAACAATTATCATCTGTTTTTAGTCTTGATCATTATTCAATTTTCACGCAAAGAAAAGTTAAAAGATTATACTTTTATGTGAAATCATTGAAGAGAAATGTTCTTGAAATTAAAATTACCTGAATCAAACGAGTATGTATTTAATTAAGTGACAAAAAGTATATCACATCTTATTTTTGGAACGTGTCTATAAAAATATCAAGTACTTTAATTAAACGAGACTCATTAATTAAAGCACTTGAGTGTACATATGATTACGGAAATGCTTATTGAATCTACCAAAATGTTTATTCTGTAAGTTATTTCACAAAAACAAACGCGGCTTATGAAATTGTTGTACGTTAATCAAACGTACCGACGAACGCTGCACGACAAACATTTATATTCCATTTCAGAGATTTTAAATCTGAAATAACGATTGTTGAAACAATATTTCTGTAAAACATAAACAAGCTGCATATATTATTTTAATTATGTTATGCGTATAAATTGCCTTAATTTGTTTCGCCTTATATTTCCGCCATCAACAATTCTTTGCTAAACTGACATTTCACGAACACCACGATTTTATGCCATGTTTTCCTGCAACCGACATCCTCTAAAAAAGCAATAAATATCAGCACTTTTTGAATATATATATAATCGCAATTAATCTTATTTCATCGGTTTCGACATCAAAATGGTGAATTACAAGAATAAAGTACAACAATTATTTTTTGATTCGATAAGTTTATGGAATAATGATTGATTATATTGATTTTTAACTTATAAAATGTATGGAAATACTCCTGTTGAATGGAAAAATAGAAGAAGAAAAATAAAATAAATGCCTCGAAAAACCCAACAGCATCGATTTGCCAGATGGAATTGCAAAAATAAATAACTCAACGAATAAAAGGATGCACTCGGTTTGCAGTTTTTCGTGAAATATTGTTCACGAATGCTGTGATGTTAATTTATGTTGTATATTGTGTCATAAATACGATGAAAATGACTTAAAAGTGAATCAGAAAAAATTGTTTTGTTCGCAAAATGGGTGTTTGGCTTTTAACATGTTATTTTGTTCATTTATGTAACTTGTATTTCCGTTTTCATTGCAGTTATAAGATTGTAAAAAAAAGACGTAAAAATTTGATTTATACCTTATAGTGTCACTTTGTTCAATTGTATAATATTTTTGTAGATAGTTTTTCTCGTTAAGAATTGGATGTATATTTTTCTGTTTTTGGAATTGAATAATTTTAAAGTATTATTCATTATATCGTATGGTTTGGTAAAGTTAAACAAGCGCATTTTGAGTGCGAAAAGTGTTTGAAGAAGGCCGAAAATATACATTAAATAAACGTATTTCAAAACACTGAATAACTGCATTTCAAAACATTGAATAAGCGCATTTCCAAACAATGTATAAGTGCATGTCAAAGTGGGGTCGAAAAAAATAGGTAAGAATACAAATGGTAGGAATCCAAACTGAATGTAGTATAAAACAAAACTCCACGAGTGAAACTGCATAAATATATATTAAACTAAAAAAGTACAATACATTCAGAATATATATTTGATATTTATAATAAAACATAACGAAAGATTTTCCATTTGAAATACGTTTTCTTCAAACTTGTTATATTAGATCATTTACAAAAAAATATAATTGAACCCTTGTTAATTTTTTGTTCAAATATGTTCATCAATAATAAACACATTACTTATAAACGTATTTGACTAAATAGCATGTTACTTAGCATGCGGCCAACGAAATTAACCACTCCTAGTACTTATACTATCAGAGCTTAACTTAATTGTTTAACCCTTCATCAGTCAATTTTCTTTCTATTTCTTTTTTATCTTTTCCCCCTATTAACAATCTTCCGCTTCTTTTTTTTCATTCTCCGCAAAATCGTTCAACGTAAACGATGAAGGGTTCATTCCGAGTCATTTGATCCTTAGTATAATAAACATCGTCTTTATAAGAGGAAGAAGATTTCGTTTAAATGTTTCAAAAAAA
>JABFPJ010000951.1:0-30721 GCA_022817425.1 Gryon sp. ZL-2020 | reverse complement strand
GTTCGAATATATCTATCTATTTTTTTTATTTAAGTGCATTTTATTAAAGATAACTCAGTTTACAATAAATTTTAAATTGGCAATATTCTAAAGTTTGTTGAAATTTAAATGAATTTAAATGAAATACTTGAAAGTATGATGAATCGAATTATCATTAAACATAATGAGCTACTTATTTCAGATACATATATATATATATATATATATATATATATATATATAAAGGTATTGAAAAGAGCTTTATAAAAAAACTCTATTATTAGTTAATATCTCTATTTTGAAGATATTATTAAATCATATTTGTCTTCTCTAGTAATTGAAAAAAATATTGTCATTATATTTGCACTATATTATAACTACATTGTCACTACATTGCCAATATATTGCCACTATATTACGTTTGTTTTTCTACATTTTTCATTTCAAACATATAAAAATATATGTTTTTCTTTTTTTATATATAACATATATCTAAAATATATTTAACCTATATTCTAAGCGGTCAAAAGATATATATTTGTAAACATATATTTTTTCCGTACGGGAGTCTATATATTGTCTATATATTGTCTATATATTTTCTATATAGTGTCCATATATTATCCATACATTGTCTAACCATATTTTTTCCGTACATGTACATTTATACATCGCAGCATAAGGCTAATATATGGTCAATATATGTATATAGTTGCAATATAGTATCAATATAGTGACAACATATAGACAATATATGAACAATATATGGACAATATATATATTTAATTACAAGGGTTTGAATTCCCATCCAAAAGATCTCTGCCTTATTAATTTAGCGCCACATAAGCTTGTTGAAGGCAATGTTGAATTAGCTCAAGAATTGATCACTTTTTGTTTAATAAAACTGAAATGTGCTTGTCGTTGATTGAGTAGTACGCATCTCGCGGCAATAAACAAGTCTCGCAGTGGAGACTCTCGTCTTGTGCTCTGACTAACGAACCCACATCAAAAAGCGTCTATCTACGAAAAAGCTCTACTCCGCGATGAGCCCTAACACTTCCGTAAATGACATAGCAAGCGCATTACGAGCCCCAAACAGTGGCATTGTGTCGTATCGTCTTATTTGTAATTATATATTAATTGTAGCAAACACATCGATCGCCGGGCTTGCACATGCATATACGTGGGCCGTTGATTGCGCAGTGTGCGTGCACCCGTAATCACACATGCATTCAGATAATCATCCGACGTGTCGTTGCATACATTATCTGCATCGCGGCTGAAGCGTGCAGCCAAAGAGGAGCAGAGGGTCGAGGAAAAGGGGGTCATAGTAGATAAGAGGAGGTGCGCGGGGGGCGCGGAAAGGGAACCAAGAGGAAAATGGAGGAGGGTGATAAACAAGGACAAGCTGTTGGGTGAAAAGTGAGTGCGACAAGGATGACGCGACGAGTCGGTGGGGGGAGGGGGGGGGGGAAGGGAGAAAAAGCGCGAGCAAGATGTAAAAAGAGAATTTTTCTTTGAGTTCTGATTGGCGGTTGCCGTGGCAACACCCGGGTCTCGGCCTCTAATTATTTCCAGACACTGAGAATCGAACGAGCGCCAAGCTAGGCGCGCGAGAATAGCCCGGCTCATGCACAAAACGCGCAAAACCAACTGGCGCCCAACGTGTGTGCATTCACACCGCACACACGTCATTTTTGCTGACTTTTTGCGACACAAACACGACCATCGATAGCCACGCATTCGTGTGAGAGCAAGTGAGACACACATAGGGAGACGAACGGCACGGACGGAGATGCCGATAATATTGGCATGATAACGTGGGCCAAGCGAGTTTATTTATCATTGTGATAAGCAGACGAGAATGAGACGCGAATCATGCGAGCAATTAGATTGTTGTGGGTAATGCGTGGAACGATTTTTGGCACTGGCTTTTGGCTTTTGTTTAGTGATGAAAAGTCGGGGATATTCTAGTAAAAAGGATCATATATTGTCCATATATGAAAGATGTATTAACGATATATTATTCAACAAATTATATGTTGATCATATGTTGACCATATATTAATCATATATTGACCATATATGGATTATATATGGATTATATATGGACCATATATGGACCATATATGGACCATATATGGTTAATATAGTATCATATAGCATAATATATTGACAATATATGGACAATATATCCTTTTTATTAGGAATAATTTTGATATAAGCACTGACAACGAAAGATGTTGCAAATTTACTGTTTTCAATAGCAATATGAATCCGTCGGTAATAATGCATCAAATTTCACTGTAAAAACTGTAATTTATGAAGAAAATAATGTAAATATTACTGAAATTATCTATATATTTACTGTTATTTGTAGCAAAATTTGATGAATTCTTGCGGATAGATCCATAATGCTATTAAAAACAGTAAAATTTCAAGATCTATTATCTATATCTGTTGTCAGTGAGATGATAAATATGTTTTGTGGATTGTTCATAAATTGAAAATTGTTGATCGGTAAATAAATCGGTTAGAAAATCTGTTGCAAAAAATTGATACAATAACAATTTTATTGTATAAAAAAAATCGAAAAACAGGTTTTATTAATCAATTATTAAATGCTGAAATATATTTATCGAAGACTGACGAAATATAACACGAAACTGTGTAATCTTTTTATGCAAAAAAATATTTTATGAATATATTACATGAAAAAATGTTTTTTATAATTGATAATTAATTTTGATTAAATGTATATTCATCAGCATTAATGTTTGGAATATACTTGAAGGATTTTGAAATAAGATTTGAAATTATTATATAATAGACAAATTGCACCAGATGAAGAAATTATTTTGGTTTAAGTAATGAATCTACTTGTAAGAAGTGTTTTGAAGATTCCAACCGAATTTGTGCAGATTTAACAAAATTGTTGTCTGACTGCGTAATTGAATTCCAAGTGCACTGCATTAAGTCAAGTTTGACTAGGAAGAGTTGCAGGGGCATTCATTTTTATGCAAAACATAGTCAAAAATGACTTGAAGCTGCATCGAGGGAACACAACATAATAGGGTTTCGATTAAAACATCGAATCATGAATTGTATTCAAGCCTAAGATATTTTGACAAAACATAAATGTATTTTCTGCAAAAATGTTGATGCAAGTCGTTGACTAAAATATTTTTGCATTAAATTTTTTTTTATTTTATTATTATATTTTATTTATTTATTTAAATTAATTAGCATCTTATTATTGTTATATAAAAGAAAAAAAGTTGCTAAATAGCAAAATATATTAAAAATTGAATCAACATATAAATTGTATATTTTTTACATTATTGTAACATTTGTAATATTTGTGATTATTACAAATCATCATGCATTTAAATTGTTTAAATAAAATTATTCTGTTTCACTTTTTATAATGAAATCATATGATATAGTTGAAAATAGAAACTTATTCTCTTAGTATTTAAGTCTCATTATAAATCATACTTTTAAATATATAACTCGTCATTATTTTGAAAATAACGTCTGAAACTACAGTGCCAAACTACGTCTTCATTCTTTCATTCTGCATGCCTTTTAATAATAACGATTTTAATTATACTAAACGAAGATCTAAGACATTTTCATCCAATAATATACGTTTATTATGAAACAAACGCACTTCAAACTTTCTTATTTCTTTTTTGCGCATAATTCTTCTGATATGTATAATTCTAGGGAGAAATAATACCTTTTCATGTGTAAGCATTTCTAACGAAATTTTGCACATTTTAACTTTAGCCTTAATTATTTCTATTACAATGCTTAAAAGGCATCCGTTTTTTGGGTTTATGATTCATTATTCAACCTTCAGCACGCATTTTCACTCAAGGAAAAACAATTTCTTTTTAAGTTAAATTATCACAGTAACGAATTGTGAAAAGTTGCATGTTATTTATATTAATCATTCCTTCTTACGCATGAAAATTAGAAAAATTTCATTCTTTTTCTCGTTAAATGTTAAGATAAAGTGATTAAAATTTAACCGTTATTATTTTTAATTAATTTTTACATTTATTATTTTTTTGCTTCATTCACATATACATTTTTTTCTATAACATTCACATTTTTTAACATTAATTTATTTATTATTTAAAATTGTTAATAACGCAATTTTCTAGTATTAATATTTTATACTTTTTAATATGAGACATTTTTTGACAGCTCACTGGTTTTTTTTGTTTATATTAAATATGTTGGATTTTAATTGCAAACAAAAAAAGATTGTTTAATATTTGCAAGAATTATAGGAAAAAGTGAAAATTTGTCAAAACTTCGCAATTTATATTATATTCGCACATACAAAATTATTCTTTTTAAAATTACTATACTAAATAGTAAAGTCAGGATAAGATCAATTTTCTGTAATTTTTACAAAATCAAACTCTTTTTTAAAAAAAAAAAAAAAAAAAAAAAAAATATTCGAACTATTACCAATAATATAAATATATATTTATTTATAGAATTAAATACATATAAATATACAAATATTTATCTTATATTAGGTTATGGTAGTTTTTGCTATACCATTTCTTTTTGTTTGGACTACAAGAAAAGGCAAATGTTTTTCGGTGAAATTTCGAGGGCGTTGATACACGATTTTGGGATGACAGGAAACTGGCAAAAGGTTGGCGTTTCGCTGGCGGGTCTCAAGAAAAATGGAACATGTTGACAATACGTGCCACTATAATAGCCATTTTCAACGTTTAACCACGCAAGTACACCCATTGTACTTAAGGCTGGGATGTCGCAACGCCAAGTGCAGTATAGTAATTACGCGCATAAGCGCACTTGGTAATTCCTCGACGGAAAATGCGAGCACATTGTTCGACGTGTTTAAATAAATGTTGCCACCCTTGTCTTGTCTATTCTGCGGACGTCGCGAAAGACGTCGACGTGGTTCACCGCTGCGTTGAAAAAGGAATGTTGAAAAAAAGGGAGAGAAAAAAAAGTGGAAAAAAAGAGAAGAAAACGAAAAAAAGTCGTATTTTAATGCAGCAAAATGGTTCCGGCTTATCAGAAAGACGCCGACATTTTTAGCCGATTATCTGCGGATAAAAGTAATGCGATTTTCGACGACACCGGAGAAAGGAAAAAGAAGCTGAAGCGATTAGATTATAACGTATTTAATCAGAAAAGTTCGGTCACATTTTTCCCGACTTTGAATGCAATTAATTGTTGCTTTATTACAAGGATATGATTTGTTTAAGAATTTGACGTTTACAGTGTGAGTAACAAATTGGAAAACTATCAAAGTTTATGTGTTTGAAAATAAAGTATTGCAGGAAAAAAAAGTTATGGGAAAAAGTCTTATACTCATATAATATAAAGTGCAAAAGTTTTAAACAACTTTTGCTATATTTAAAGTAAAATTTATTCTAAAAACTAACAATTGTACTAAATATTATTAAATCTTTTTTTATGTGTAATACTAAAAAAAGGTATAAATAAATAATTAAATATAATCTCTAAATGTTTAAATCATAATCCATAGTTTTTCTCTATTAATTCTTATTCATTCATTCTTTTGTATTTCATTTTTTGCTACATACAAATGAAATAAATTAATTCTTTGAAAATGAGAAAAAGCTACTTGAGAGAAAAAGTTTATTTGACTTAATTTCATAATTTTAAGTATTTTAAATAAAATAAAAATAAATCTTTTTTTTAATAAAAAAAAATTGGTAAACAAGTAAGAAAAAAAGGTACTTATATTAATAGTAGTCAATCGTTGCTTTGAGATATGTCATGTAATGTATCGGATGAAATCGGATGTGTCCAAATATGCGCGCATTTGACACGCTGTTTTGAAATCGCGCCAGATGAAAATAATCTTCCGCACAACAAACACGAAAACGAAGAAAGCCCTTGCGGACAACTTTACCTGCTTTGCGAATCAAATTCTAGCTTCTAATTTCAAGTATTGTGCGACGATTTATGTTGAATAAGTTTTGGGAAACTCGCATGTTTGCGTGTATTTCGATTTTGCGGCAACAAAGCGCCTGAAAAGCAAGTTAAATAAATAAGGGTTCGGCCACTTGAGAGACTGCGTTAAAAAGGTAAAAGAACACGAGCAAAAAAGTGTTACTTTAATCGATGCCCAAAACGAGAGATGACGGTCAAATAAAAATGCATCGATGAGAAAGCATTGGTGATGATGAAAGTATCGTACAAACAGCACTGCTACCTTCGTTTCTGAGACGCGAGTGTAAGACGTGAAAAGGCATCTTGACAAGACCAAGCGGGTTTTGTTGCCTGTCAGCCTCCGCGCTCGAATTTCTAGACGCGATTATGCCCAGAAATTGGCTCGGACATTAAGAGCTCACGCGCGTGGGATATTTCTACCCGATTATTTCTATCCCAAATCGAAATGCTGGGAATAGGCTTTTTGGGTGATTTGGGTTTTGTATGTTCAAGAGTGCTAATACATGAGTAACTTTTAGTTAGATTTTAAGTGAAATATTTAATGTATATTTCAAAAATTTAAAATACTACAAAAATTAAAAAAAAAAATAAATCTCAATATACTATAAAAGTAAATTCAATATACTTGAATTAAGTATGTTTTAAGTGAAATAAAAACGCCTATTTTCGATACTTGATTATTTTTGTGTTGAATTCAAATGAAATATGAATAATAATGAATTATGTACGAAAATTATGTGTTTGGTAAATTAATGGCCAAATTAAATTCAATTCATGTAAATGAAATTATATATATTTTATGTTTTTGAATATAATGTAAAATAATGTTGGAATTAACATCAAAATAGTAACATAAATTAGTCGTCGATATTTTCACTGCAAATAAATTTGAACAATGGAAATTCGAGTTAATTGAAACTGAAAATTAATTAAATTTTGTTCATCATCGATTTTCTGAATGGAAAAAATGTATTGATATATAACTTTTTGCAGCTTTTTATAAATGTAAAATATACTTTAAATTATTTTGTTTAAATATGTGTTTATTTAAAATATATTTAATTAATTAATTTAATAATATATAGTAAATATATATAAAATCTTGTCGGAAATATATTTTATATATTTTAAATATATTTTTGATAATATTTTTGAATATATTTTGTTGTCATGAAGGTAAAACAGTTCGTTATTTGTATTTACCCTCACGAAACATATATTTTCACATATATTTGTTCCAAAATATAATTGATTTTCATATAAATATATTCAGAATATATTTTTCCACATATTTCTGCGGCAAAAGTTGAGTGTCTTCTTATATTTTCAAAATGTATCTTCAAATGTATCTTCAAAACGCACAAGTTATAGTTTTACATGAAATTTAAGTTAGTTATGTTAAGTTATTTTATTATAATTTTATATATCTCGAAGATAAAATCGGATGATTTCAGAAGAAGAAAAAAAACTTAAAAAAAAGCAGAATGAAGGAAAAAATTGTGAGACGTTGAAACGTTTGAATTTTGTTCTTATTTTACAATCGTAATTACGACGTAATTCAAGAACCTCCGTCTCGTAAATTAATTGCGAGATGACAACAAAAGGCGGCCAAGCCCGTGTACCCCCGTGTGGCATTTTATTCATCGTTTTTTCATAATTACGAATTTGTAATGATTGTGTCCTGTCAATTGCGCCTCGTTATATCGTTCGCGAAAGGTAAACGTTCGCGTGAATGTGCACGTTGAATATTCGACGAAATTAAGGTAGGCACGATAAGATGCAGCTTCAATTCGTTAGAACTGAGTTTGCGAGGAAACGAGCCGCGCAACCGTAAACTTCAAATTTCATTTGCAGTAAGCACCTAACTATCTCCATATTAGATTTCTGAAGTGTCTGTAGGAGCGGAAATGAAATTTTCAACTACCGCGTGTCTCAAATGGCACATTAAGAAGTTATTAAAAAATTCAATTCCAAATGCGGCTGTGTCTTCAATAGACGCTCGCACGGCTTAGCTGCGACGAATGCCACTTCGTTAACGACGTCATTTATAATTATTGCGCTGTAAATTATGCTTAAATTTGATATTATTTTTTTTTTACTCACCAAATGTGCAATTTTTTTTGGTTCCACTTAACAAGTTTATTACACAACTTTTTCAAAATAAAAAAAAAAAAAAAAAAAGAAAAAGAAAGAAAAAATGTAAATGAAAAAATTTTTAAATTCTAGTAATTAACTTCAAAATTAAGCGAATTAATTTTTTTCATTTAATTTTGTTTTTAAGGGTTTTCTTTACGAGTGAAATAATAATTCATTCGAAGGAATTATTATTAAAGGATGATTAATTTAGACGGCAAAGTAGTTTTAAGGAGATAAAAATATTGTGTTTTGCAATTTTTGGTTATAAAAAGTGATTATTGTATTATATTTGGTATAGAATTTTTGAAATATATTTCGAAGATATTTATTGGCAATTTTAAAATTGATTTGCAAATGAGATGGTGAGCAGTTCGAGGGTGCAGAAAACTGGATTTCAGTTGCCGTCGGGAACTGAAATATATGTTCCGTCGCACAGTAGTTTATATTAGATCGTGATCGTGATTCAAATCATACTCTATGTATAAGCCATCATCGTTTGCGGAAATATTTGCTATTTTTCAATACATTGTTATTAAACTGATATGCGCAATTGATGGAGAAGTGCGTTAGATTAACTCAACAAATTGTAAATGTATAAAAAATAAACGTAATGTAGAAAATAAATTGTATTTTTTATACTTTATTTTTGATGATTCAATACCGAATCATATATTCATAACAAGTATCACCTTATTAAAGTGGAATTAATAAATTTTATTAATTTATAATATTTATTTGCTAGTAATGTTAATGACTAATTAAAGAATCTTCTAAAATTATAACAAAGCAATGAAAATATTGAAATCAATCTGTTTTATATATTTTTAGTAAAATAACATAGAAGTGCTCATTTTACTAATAATTTGAATTAATGTAAATACTTTATTCACTAATTGAAATCCGAATAGTTTTCGAAAGATGTTAAGATGACGTCCTGTCTAAAAAGATTTTTCGCCTTGTAAATAATAATAACCTTGTTATTATTATTATTTTTAAAAATTATTAATTAATATTAAAATTATATTAATTACAATTATAAAACTGCTTATTTAATGTTATTAAAAATAAATAAAATAAAAAGTGATATTTAAAAATAAATCTTATGATTTGCAATTGAAGTCTTTCTAAATTTTTCGAAGAAAATTTTTTAGTTTATCAGTTGATTATCATTATTGCAGTTATTTATAATAATTAATATTAGAAATTATATTGCATTTCAATAATTTTTTATTTTTTTAATATTTAATAGTTTTACTAAGTATTAAAGGACAAATCTAGACATAGATTATTTTACCACAAATATACCATAAATTATCTTCCTCTTACGAAAATGTACAAACTTTATTGCAACTTTAACGTACTTGCACAATGTTGCAAAATTCTAAAAAGCTCTGCTTTCTTTAATTGATTTCATATATTATTCTCTTAATATAAGGCTATATTACAAACCAAAGCAATTTAGCACAATTTAAGTACTTCTATTTGTTCGAATCAAACAAAAATATATTAACTACGAAAAAGTGTTGAATACGATTGTTGAAGGAAATGCATTTTTTTCAAACTCATCATTTCAATCTCAAGAGAAGTTCGTTCAATAAATATAAGTTGTTATGCTACAAGTATTAAATACATTTCAAAATGTTTGAAATGATAATATCAAGTCTATAGAAATGGAAATGAAAATTGTGTTATTTTAACAAGTTATTGTTATATCGTGGGAGAGTTATTAGAATTTACATGAGAGATCATTATGATGCTGTCGAACTTATTTCTCGAGTACAACATAAAATTGATGTTTCCATATTATATTGTATTCTCACTTTATATTACGTATTTTGTATTTCTTTGCATTCTTTATTATTCTCACGAGAGCCTAAAAGCGACGACCGAATTCAAATCTCGCTGGACAAAAGTTGTCGAAGTGTCCAAATATTGTCGAACGCAGATGTTCTTACATTCGAAGATCCATCGTCGGGAGTGTTGGATCCGAAAGAAAAACTTGTCGAAAAATGATGTGAATTTCTATACATCAAAATGTGCATGTTTGCATATTCGTAAACATACTTATGCACTGGGTTATTTCATACAAACATTTTCGACAAGTTTTTTTCATATAACATATTCTTTAATATAATTTCAAAAATTGCATTTAACAGAAAAATAAAGTTGCTTCACAAATGTTATATATATTTATAATTATTAAATATTAATATATTTTACTCATATAAGAAGATCAATCAAATAAGGAACTTAAAATATATTTTCATATATAATTTCATAATAATTTTTTCATTCAAATAAAGCAAATTCGTCTAAAAATTTATTTGTAATTAAAAAATTGAATCAGCATTTTTTTATTTATTTTAATTATAATTAAAAAATAAATTTTTTTTTTTTTAAACTTAACTTAAAAAAACTTAAAAAAAACTATGTTGTTAATTCAGTAAGTAAATATTTCAGATTTGTAGAAATGCAAAGCAATAAATGTGGTTTTTTTATTGTAGAATATTATTAAAGCATAATATTATTTAAAATTGTTTTAATATTCTAAAGAAAATTAGAAAACATTTTTTTTATTTAACAAAGTATATTATACAAAGTATATATATACCATGATTGAACATTTTTACAAAAATTAAACTTATATTCCTTATTATTTATTGATATATTGATTAAAAATCTAAAATTAATTATGAAAAAAATTAAGTTATGAAACATTATTTTAACATTGTCCAAGACTTTAAACATACAAAAAATATATGTTTTATTCAATGTTTTTTAATTAAAATTATTAGCAAATTTACTTTAAATGTATATAATCAAAATGTCTACAAAGTATCTTAAACATTATTTTTTAGCATACTAATGGCGTCGTAGAGAGCTGTTCTAACCTCAAAACTATAATGGCAAAATCCTCTCATAATTCACCCGCTTAATTAGTATTACGTATAAACAAATCCTAAAATTAAAATTTGATTAACAAATTAAAATTAAATGTATTTATTTAGGTTATTTTAAATTAAAGTAAACGGTTTTTAAAACTACAATGGCACATTAAGTATCAAGTTTTCTCACATAACTATATATTCAAACTTGTATTGCTCTTAATAATACTTTACTGAGAACATTATTCTTAAGCTATTAACTTAGCAACTCGTTAGTAAATTAGCAAAAATAAATTAGTCACTTTTACTGAATACAATTGATTATTTTGCGTGAATACTTTAATCAAACAATTAGATAAATAATTATTTACTTGAATATTAATTTTATGATTGCTTTAACCCTTTTTCTTCATATCTTAAAATATCAGAACAACGCCGAACAATTTTTTTTTTCATTCAGAATTATTTAAAATAAAATGTCATTAAACTGGTTTCTTGGATATTTCTTAAATAAGTAATTTTTTTAAATAAGCATTTTTTAAAAAATAAGGAATTATGTTGAACAATATTTTTCAGTTAAGTACTGAAATTTATTTTAAAATATTACAAAATGAAATAATAATTAGTTAACCAAAAATTTTAAATGTATCATATTTAAGATAAAATAAGAAAAAGTTAATACATATATTTTTAACACCATAAATATATTTTAGAAACTCTTTTACAAAATAAAAATTGTTATCTTGAAAAAACTATAATACAATTAAAATTAAATCAGATTTGATTAAAAAATGTAAAAATAATCCTGTTAACCAGAAAAAATATAAAAAGTTTGTTATTTTCATCATCAAAAGTCATATTTAAAAATACAAGACTTTATGTTAATGTAAAATAAGATATTAAATGTTTGAATGAGTTAAAATAAAATCGAACAAAAATTTACATTGAAGACGATAGCATCTATGAAATAATACAACATTTCATTTGAAATATTATATAAGGGGAGGCTGTTACTATATAAATGTGTTTGAGAATCGTATTACAGTTGCAAAGCTTTTAAATGTAGTAATCGTATTATCGTCAATGCAGTTACATTGTAACATATGTGTGGACCCATCATTTTCATTGTTAAAATGGGAATGAAATATGGTACGTAAATTTTTGTTTGATAAAAAAAGCTTTCACAAAAAATTCACTTTCATAAGAATAAAGTGGTTTTATATACGAAGTATAAAATACATTTCTAGATTATACCATTATTAAGATCAAATGATCAATCAAAGTAAATATTTTTATTTGATTGAAATGTGAAACTATCAAACATACATTTATATAAAACTGACATAAATTTAAATTGGCACATACACTCACAAATACATAGCTAAATGTAATTTGAAAATTCAATTGTAAGCAGGAAATCTTTTTTTAATCATGTTTGAATGAACACAAAAATGAATAATCTTTTCTATAAGTGTAAATGAGAATAACAAATATTCATAAGTTTTAACACATTTATGAATGAATTGAATAAAATGCATCAACATAGATCAATGTATTTGATATACTTTTTTGGCAAAATTTGAGTACTTTTTATACGAAAAAAATGTAACATTAACAGGTGGCGTTTTATTGAAGGCTTAAGATTAAAAAAAAATAATTGGAACATTTTTTGGCTCAGGTTTTGTTCGATAATGTAAAGTAGTCGCATACAGTTTGTTTTTCTTTTGAAAAAAGTGCATTTAGTATAAAACCAAAAGAAATTACACTTAACCTTTAAATACTTGAAATTTATAGTATCTCTACAATAAAGAATAGACTAATAACTAATGTAATTTTATTTGTTTGAGTTTATATAATTTATATAAAAATCTCTAAAAACTGTTGACAAATGAAGCATTCATGATCTCTTCATTTATGAACTTTCAAGATCCTTGAAAAAAAGCAATAACAAAAATTTTTTGCATCAGTAGATGCATGCCAATCCAATGTGTATTTAATAAATAATTACAGGAACAGGAAACTTGCATTATATATTTGTGTAAAATTAATTTTTATAATTAGCTAATATAAACGCGTTTTTAATTTTTTAATGCAAAAAATTATATTTAAAATATATATAGTTGATTTTCTGATATTTATTGGTTGTGTTAAATTATTTCCAAATAATACCCAGAGATTGAACAATAAAAAAAATGAATATGAAAAATCAATTTTTCCAATTCTTTTGGTTTAAGCCTAGAGGGACGAGATTAAAAAAATCACGAAAAAATAAGATACATTCTTTAGAAACTTTTTTTCATAAATTTCAATAAAAACATTTCTATTTGAATTTTGTGATGCCATTTTTCTGTCAGAAAAATAAGAAAAATTGATATTTTGTATTCTTAAAACGTAAATTAAACGATTAACTTTCTTCCCAAAAAATGGTTTTGAAAATGGCGAATAACGAATTACTTTATAAAAAATCAAGATATTTACTGGGTCTGAATAATTGAGAATATTCATTTTTCATAATAATATTATTGCAAATAAAACAATATTCAAATTATAATAAATCGAATGTAATAACACATTTTTCTCGGATTCCTAAAAAAATGTGTAATTAAGATAATGATTATTGGATATAATTCAGAGTTTAAGAATTATATGATATGAAAATCTTTAACATTTTTACTGAATATTATACAACAAATGTTACTTCATTTTTTATTTATTTTTTAAGACATTATTTGGGTTTATTATACAGTGTCGTTTTAATGTTCATCATTTTCATATCGATTACATGCAGTCATCTTTTGCACTAAGAAAATTATTTTTTAAATATTACTATACTAGATAGTAAAGTTTTATAAATAATAATAATATAATAAAATATAAATAAAATAAAATAAAATAAATAAATAAAATAAAAAAAAAATAAAATTTTATCTTTTTCGACAATTTTTGCAATATTAATAATAGAAAAAATATCAACATTATTTGAATTATTACGTACATTACTAATGTTATACTCTAGACTAGGAATGAATATATTACTAAATGTAGACAAAATTTTACTATATTTATTAACATATTTATGTAGTAAAATCTACTTAAAAAAACCAACAGTTTTTCTTAAATTGCTAGTTTGTTATTTCTTAAAATATTATTTAGTTATTACTATGCAGTATGGTAATAATTCGAATAATTCTAGTAATTTTTTCTGGAGCGATATTGTAAAAATGACAGCAAATAGATGTTTTTCTTTACTTAATTATCTAGTATGGTAATTCTTAAGAGATTATTTTTTATGTGTAATATCAAAAAATAATTTAAAAATAAATATGTTAAAGATAGAAAAATGTGAAAAATCTTACTATAAATACCATGAATACAAATTTACTTTGTATCTATAAAATCCTAAAATTAATTATTAATTAATTTAAAAAAAAATGTTAAAAATTAAAAACTAATTTTTCTAAAATTAACAAAACCATCCTAAACTCAAAATCGACATTTACTTTTCAAATAATCTTTCTATGAATACTACATAGGATTAGTATCCAATAAAATACAATTGATTAAATCATCCATTAAAAAATATAAACTCAAATAAATAATCAAACTAATTAAAAATAACTAAAAAAAAAATAAACGCAAACTAAAACAAACTAAAACATACCAAAACCCCCAAAAACGTGTCAAAAAAGGTAGTGCGTGGCAAAAACTAGCCGTGCGTGTATCAGTCGCACCCATTTGAAACTGGCACCAAACGAAGCATCAATCCCCGAAAAAAGCTTCGTTAAAAAACAACCAACCGTAAAACAAAACAAATCAACGCCAAAAGGGGGAGTGCGAAAAAAAACATTTTAAAAAAAGAGGGGGGGGGGGGCATTAAAAAAGGGCATAGACGATATCCTAAAGGCATATGCCCATGCGAAAAAAAAGGGCTGGCATAGTGTAGTTGCGTATGGCGTTTGGTGTACTTGTATGTGAGATTATTGGTACATACAACAGGTACCCACACAGCCGCAGAAATACCCGTATAATGGGCTAACGTGTCGATAATGCTCGGGGAGGAGGGTACAAATGAGCGCGATAGCGTTATTTCTCTGTCAAATGCGGCGCGGCTGTCCTTGTCTGCGATCTCGAAGGAGAAGTCATTAAAAAAAATGCGGAAACAAAGATGAGAGGGCGTGCCTCATAGCCAAGATGGCCGTGATGTAGACGGCCCGGAGGCCGGAGCTTTTAATTGGCGCCGGCGTTTTTTGTTCCAATTTTTGCGCGATTTGAATTTCGCGCGCGCGGACTTTAACTTAAATTCTCAATCGAACTTTAATGTCAACAAGGGGTGGAGCGGGGAGGGGAAAGGTAAAAAAAGGGGGAAAAGGGGGAACGTGAGCAATTAGCGGCTTGGATGGGATGTATGGTAATAGGGTGGCTTTGTGTAGGCAAGTCCTTTGGCTTGTTTTGTGCGGTCTGACGCGCGCCCAAGAGGGATTAAGGTAAAAAGGGTGGGCTTGTGATAATCACGTGGGGGCGCCAAAAAGGGCACCGAAAAAGGGGCGTTTCTGAATTTTGCGTCTGATTTTGCATGGAGGGTACGCGGGTTTGTTTCAAATCGAGTGCCGTGAAATCGTAAGTCAGCGTGCTTAGGTGGCGTAAAAATCAACATGGCAGAGGCGTTGAGATGGCGCTCTCACGCACGGCCCGAAATTTAAATATGAAAACGCACTTAATTTGCGCCACCGTCACGTACCGACTCGCCAACACAATTCGCCTAAATAACGAACTAACGAGCCGAATTACGAAAATGCCTTGTGATTTTGTTACAGACAAACATTTGCATGTCGTATGCTAACCACCATGTTCGCAGAATATAGAGGCAGTGGTAATCTTGGCACCCACGTGGGTGCCATTTTGACGACTCGGCGCATTATTGTGACTGAGATTTACTTCTTTGGTTGAGTTTTATTTTGTTTTGCAATTTACTTGTTTTGTTTTGTTTGAAATGTTTTTTTTTTCGTTGAGGTTTGTTTTGTTTTGTTTAGAATTTATTTTTTTGGTTGAGTTTTGTTTTGTTTTAGTTGAAATTTATTTGTTTGGTTAAGTTTGGTTTTGTTTTGTTTTATTTCATATTTATTTGTTTGGTTGAGTTTTGTTTTGTTTTGATTGAAATTTACTATGTTCGGTTTTGTTTTGTTTTGATTGAAATTTACGTGTTTGGTTAAGTTTTGTTTTGTTTGCAGAAATAAAGTAGTAATAATATAAATGTAGTAATTTATGTTGATTCTATGAAATGTCATGGATGGTTTCTATTGGCCAAATTTGTACTCGCAATTTCTTTGGATATTTAGTATGAAACGTGGCGTGATTATTATTGTTTGATACAAGAGGAGTCGGGTTTTTGTTGGAAAATATAATATTTGATTTGAAATATGATCTTAGTAAATAAACACAATGGTACCCCTTGCGGCATTATCGTAATTAACGCCATATTGATTTTCATGGGCTTTTTTTTATCAAAGGCCTTACGTTATATGAACATCTGGTATTTCCTGCTTTTTATTATTTTAATCATTAAATGTCAATATTTCAGGTATGTAGCCTTAAAATATAAATATTTTTGATGAGGTATGTCAATAAATTGTGATTTTAATGATAGGAATTTTTGCTATTTACATAAGCTATTTTTCATTTTACCGAATTTGTCATTAAATAAAAAATATTGCTTCTTCCACTTATTTTTCGTGAGTATTAAATAATATTTCATTGTTACATAACACTAATTACAAATAAGTTGATTATATTTACACTCTTTAATTTTCAAGAATAACTTTGAATTTTTTTAATTCGAAAAGAAGGAACAAAAATTAAAAGAAACGTTCCGCGTAGCAAAACTTAAGCCGAATCATGCGTCTTTTTATACTTACATTTCATTATCCAAAAAAGGCTAAGTTAAGAATAAAAAAGGCAAGTAAGTGCAAAAATCACTTTTATGTAGAGTACATAATTATGATGCTTCCTATGTATATATATAAGACTTCATGTATTTTCGCTTATGACACCACTTCTTAAGAATTAATAAATTATTATTATATATTATAAATATATTATTATAGTATTTTATTATATAAAATTGTGGTTGCAAGTACTTACGAAATTAGCTTATAATAATTTTATAATAAATAATGAAATTCAATTTTATAAAAAAAAATAAATAAAAATAATTTTATTAGAATTTATTTCCAGTAGAAGAAATAATATTAAAAAATTCAAATGTCAAATTTGAAAATTCCAAATTCAATAAAAACAGTACTTATTATTTTTTCCTAATAATCCTAAATAAAATTAATGATATATATTTTTTTTTTTATATAATTCTGGTTAAATTTGACTTTAACATGCAAAAAACATATGCATTTTTCATATTTTTTCAGTTTAACCCTAGAGAAACGAGATTCATACAAATTCCATAAAAAATATTCCACAAATAAATGTATATTTTCGTAAATTTTAAAAATCGTAAAAATTGGATTTTTTTATATTTTGTCAAAAATATATGTGAATATATGTGCTGAAATATATTTGAGTTTATAAAAATATATTCAAAATATATTTGTGCATATATTGAAGCAGCAAAAAGGATAAATATTCTGCATATATTTTGAAAATATAGTTTCCATCGTAAGGGTCTCTAATTGCTTAATAATTGTTGAATGTTTCAGTAAACTTCACTCTCTTGCGCCATTAAGATTCTCCGTTGTTAAAACGCCCATTCATGGACCTTATATTACCTGACCAAGCACTTGGATAAAATTTCACGCACAATTCACGTGAAGTTAGAAATACTATATAGATGAATGAATTATACTTCATTGCAGCCTAATAAGAACCGGATCTTTTGTAGTGGCAGTTAAGTGACCATGATAGTCCCTATCAGATTACCCCGAAAGTACCTTGAATAGTTTAATTGTAATGTATCCGATTAATTTGTCTTTTTGCAGTACTTTGTTAATTACAATAAAGTAGTTCCAACGAACTGAATGAAACTTCACCGTTAAACAAAGAAAAAGGCACAAATTTCAACATCAAAGGATAAACTGAAAATGATAAAAAGAAATGATTTTGCTGAAAGAGGAAGAGAAAAATTGTTCATTGCAGGAAAACGTGTCTGATATAGATTAAAATAAGATATGTCTTAGACAATCTGGAGATAAAAGGGTTGAAAAACGGGCTTCCATATTAAAACGAGGAATAACTAAGGGTGGGCGTGTAAAGCGAGAACCATTAAGAAAAAATATTTTGCGAAGGGTCCTTTTGAGTGGTACCAACCGTAAACCCTTTTAGTGTCGCAACAAAGACTCTCGAAAGCGTAAATGACTTACCCAGTCCTGATAGAGACTTTAATGACAAAATGGCGATATCGCACGAATGCCTGGGGCTTTTGAATTTGCGCTTAAAAAAAAGCTCGGATTTGTTTTCTTTAATCAAGCATTTAGATAAATTGCACTAAGAAATACTTAAATCTTTTGTTTTTTTTAGTGCTCCAAACAAAAAGTGTGATAAGTGATGGAATAAAGCAATTTTTGGGACGAAAATATTGGGAACGAAGATAAGAAATGTTGTTACCATGTGGGACCAATGGAAATTACACTTAGAAAAACGATTAAGGGTAGGAAATAATATTGCAAAATGTGTTATATGTGAGTGTGTGTATGTTGGCAAAGGATTTGAATCATTTGCCTAAAATGACTGGGAGGGTTGCAAAAGAATGGTGAACATGGGGTGGCATCCCTCGAACGCATCTTTTAGCGCCCCACGGAACCAGTTCCATCTTCGTTTATTCGATTTCTTCGCGGGAAAGGAAATGGCTGAGCAGCCATTCGTACGAGACTTCCGGTTGACTGAGGGTAGAAATGGAGTCTTTCGCCGTAAGGGACACGCGGAAATTACCGGCCGCTTAAGATTGATAATAAATTGAATACTTCGGTAATGCAATAATCTTATGAGATAAAATACCACAATTTTATTGATATTCCAGAAACTTATCGGTGGTTTAACACGGATTAGTGCTGAAAATGCAATTTCATTATAATAATTGCTACTTCCTTTTTCTTTATTGTTTGTTTTTAAGTTTCTATTCAATGACCCAAAAGGATGAAAAATGTATACTTGAATAAATATTTAACTCTGACTACATATATTTTTCTGTTTTAGCCTTAATGTAAAGGATAATATATTGTTAATATATTAACAATATATTATTTTTGTCACATATGTATCGAAAACACGTATTTTCTTCCCTCAAAAGTGGGACGAAAGTGTATAATTTAAATAAGTTAAACAAATTTTTGTTTGACAAGTTACTTTCCATCGCTATAGTTACTTTCCATCCCTCAGGAGGGAAAGTGCCATTTTTATACAATTTTTTCGAGAAAGAAATAGTATATTGCTCAACTAGGGAGAAAAGTTGTCGATTCTAGACGAGCATGAGGTTTGATGCACGAACCGAAGGCGAGTTCAGAAAAGGTCTTTTCTTCTTCGAAAAGTTGGATAAAAGTGGCACTTTCCCTCCAGAGGGATGGAAAGTAACTATAGTGATGGAAAGTAACTAGTTAAAAAAATTTCTTTCACTTATTCAAGTTATACAAACTTTCCTTCCCGAGGGAGAGAAAGTGCCACTTTCGTTACACTTTTGAGGGAAGAAAATACGAGTTTTCAATACACGTGTGAGAAAATAGTACATTACGCAAGAAGGGAGATGAAATCGGGAAACGAATTTCCGATCATCTCCCATGTTGCGTACTATATTTTTCGTTACGAGGGAGGGAAAAAAGCCATTTTCCTAAATCTCCCTAGGGAGGAAAATGGCATTTTCCCTCCCCGAGTAACGAAAAGACCTTTTCGCTACACTGATGAAAAAAAATATCGTCCTCAGCTAGGGAGAAATTGCCGATTTAACTCGTGTAAGATTTATGCACTCGCCTTCGGCTTGTGCATCAAACCACGCTCGTCTAGGATCGACAATTTTTCTCCCTAGTTGAGAAATATACTATTTAGCACTTCATATATTGACAATCTGAGGTAGTATATTGATCGTATATATTTGCATATTTTCCATATATGGACCCTATGGTAGTGTATTATGTACCCTTACAAAAGTATTCCATATATGGTCAATAAATGGCCAATATATGGTCCATACATGATCGATATAAAGTCCATATATACCCCATATATAAACGATATATGGTGAATATATTGTTAATATATGGTCTATATATGATTTCTTGAATGATATATTATTAATTATGTTTTATGTATGGACAATATATGATCCTTTTTTCTAGGGACATTTGAGTATGATTTCTTGCCCCTTTTTATATATATAAGAACTATGGATTACATATACAAATATATATTTTAAATGTAAAAACAATATATTTAGATTTTATATTTGAACTTTATATTAAATCCATACTAATATATAAAATTGAAAATATGTTTATTTGTTTGTTTGTATGTCAATCACGCAAAATCTACCGAACCGATTTTGCTCAAATTTTGAGAGCAACTAAAATCCTCCAAAGTGCCGTAGGCTGTATAAAATTGCGATATATAAAGTAGTTTTTGAAAAAAAAATTTTTTTTTCGATTTTGGATCCTCTCCTCTTACACTAAGAAAAATAACTTACAATAAATTACTGTTTAAACAGTAACTTGACCACAGAATTCCCATTAACGTGAAAGTTCCTGTTAAAAACAGTAAAAATTTGTCTTTCATGCACAAAAATTCTTGCAAAAGTCAACAAAAATTTGTGTTCAGAAAGTAAATTTTCCAGTTTTTGACAGAATTTATTTGGTTAATGTGAATTCTGTGGTCAAGTTACTGTTTAAACAGTATTTTATTGTAAGTTATTTTTCTTAGTGCAATTCAGGTAGTTAATTAAGTTTCCTTAATTAACTACCTGAATTCTTTATAAATTTCTACGTGAATAATGTATTGCAAAATATTGAAAATACATCTAATACAAGAATTCAAATTATGTGAACTTCTTACCTTGAACGTAGGGCGGCGATTTTGCGAACGTATCATAGGATGAAACGAAGAAAGAGAAAATTGCAGGATGGTTGGGTGATCAGGATGGTGGCGTTATATACGCGATAAATGAAATACCGGATGCGTGGGAGCTTGGTGAATATTGCGCAATACAGGAAGCAAATGTTTACGAGACGGGGTCACGCGATGAAAGATGGATGATACGTGTACAAAACGATAAAAGAGGACACGACTCGTGATATAACGAGGGCACATAATGACGAGTCTGAGCCGAGGAGTTATGTTTCAAGCGAGTTATTGTTTCGAGGGAAACACACAACAAATACGTTGCTTATGCATAACGAGGGCTGGACAAACTTTGGAACACAAAATCGACCACAGAATACACTGCGGTTACAATCATACACCTGCAAAAATTGAATCAAATATCGTCAATCCATTTACATTTGATAAAAATAGAAATTCTAAATGATTTCACAGTTATGTAAAAATATAAGTTTTTGCTTGTTTCGGTGTTTTTTCAATGAAGAAATAACAAATTGGCTTTGTGTATTTTTTTAATTTGTTTGACTACGATATGATTATTCTTAACTTTTATGAATTTATGATTGTGAGATTCATAAATTGTCATCTGAAAACGTCGACGTAATTTAATTTTAAATTAAAATTACTTTGTGTGTGTTGCCCAGACCTGAAAGTATAGCAGAGTGTTGGAAGAGCGATGAAAGTTAGGATGAAAAGAAAATAAGTTTCCAATGATGGTATCAAAAATTGACAGTAGTAGAACTGGGAAAAATCAAAACATGGACGATGAGTACCAGAGGCAAGGGAAAGAGCTCGGAAGAGCAGAGGACGTAGCTACAATAAAACAAAACACGATGAATGTCCCGGTGTGCAAGCTGCAAGTATAGAAAAATATTGTATTAGTTTCGGTTAATTGTTAATAACGTGTCGAAGTTGAGTAAACAAAAACAGTTATTTTGTATTATGCAAAAAATTATGATACATTTTTGCACAAAATTCATTTGCGTAAAACTACAAAAAATGATTCAATATTTGTGCACAGATATTTACTTATGACTTTTGTTTGGATAACTTTTGCAATACTAATTTTATAAACATTCTTGCTAGAATGTTTATAAAGCTAGAAGAATGCTAGAATTAACATAGTTAATGAGTAGACTAGACATAATCATAAGAATAATGTGAAAAAAGTGTATAATTAACTACCATTGACAGTTGAGAATTGATAATAATGCTGGTAGCTAAATCAATACACACTTCACAATGAAAATTCATTATCCTTCCAGTTCTTGCCGATTCAAGTAATCAGTTATTGAAGTTGTGATACGCAGCCTACATTACTTTGAATTTTTAGAGCGGTAAGAATATGTGAAATGTTCGTACTTTATTGCATAATATTTAATTAACTTTTAGCAGACTATAGAATATGAATGAGTGGTTACAGAATGTTTAATGAATACATTGATTTTATTTTGAAATAGAAATTGACATTTTATACAGAATTAGTGATTTCAACTCCGCTGAAATTAATATAAACGTATCAGTTATAACTTATATAACAATTTTGAATCAATGAAAATTAAACATTTAAAGTAGGATTATCGTGAAGTAGCTCATCATATATGGGTTTCCATTAGTTTTTAATATTTTACATTTTTTAAAAATATAATCTACTAAAAACTGTAATACACAACTTCTTAGCTAAATTCTGCATTTTTAACACTAGAACTACCGACGACGTCCATTTGACGTATTTTGAGATTCGATAGGCTGTCATTTCGTTAAAATGTGGTCAACAAATTTCTCGCTTGGTGACTTTTCATCATTTTTTATGTACTTTAAGATGGTATATTCCATTTTTCAACCGAATAATTATTTTTGCAATAAATTAATTGTGTACCTACAACTACCCTAGTAAAAATTGCAATTGGGTTTTGATGTGGCCATGATCAGGAAATCACAATACCTAATCTGGCCATAATTAGATTTTTAAATTAGGATATTATATGTGTGTAACGCTAGAAATTGATATGGTCCTGATCAAGTATTCTGGTGAAATAGAAGTGTCACATCAGGGCCTGATGAGGGTTTGATTCGAATTCCACAACAGATGAAAAAAATTTGTTTTAAAGAAGATTTGAACCAACGACCTTCTAATCAGTAGGCAAAGCTTCTAATCGCCACACCGCCAAGACTCTTGAACATCATAGCTAAGAGCTTCTACTACTTATAGTTTGGCTAAGTTGTGGTTGTGATGTGGCTAACTATATGAGGCCCCCATCAGGGTAGCCTAATTAAAAAAAGCCAATTTTACGTCATGGCAACCACATGTGGACCTTGTCAGGTTCTTATAAGGCAAACTACATTATGCTATACCTGATTATGGCCATAACGATGCCTAACGTTACACACATTATATTACCTTATGAGAATATCGCATGTGGTCCTGAGCAGAATGCCACTTTCCGAAAAAACTTGATACTTGCCTCATTTGGGTCTAATGTGGCCCAGATAAGAAAAACCGAGAACGGGTTTTGTTAAGGCTATCCTTATCATGGTCATACGCTAGGTGTGGCATGCCTCATCAAATTTTTACTAGGGTACCGATACGTCAATTTGACGTAATTTCGTAACTGAATGTTTTTATTGGTAGTAATAATAGTTTTTAATATATATTGATGAATAAAACAAATATACATACATATAAAGGTTTGATCTTTTTGTTTAAATATACAAAATATTTTATTCAATTGTTTATAAAATTAAAAACTAAATCGAGAAAGAAATGTTTATACTTGCATTATACATACATATATTTTATCCATATTTTTATTATTTATTTTTTGTTTTATCAATAAATCAATCGATAAATTCAGAAAATAATGTTAATTACTCAATTATTTAAACTTCTAATCGATTATTACATAGAATTCGCGTCAGTTCAACCTGCTCCAGGCGCGCGCGCCGCTACATTGTTGCAACATTGTTTTCATATTGCTCAATGATTTGTGATACAAAAAGGGTTAATATATTTTAAAAATAATACAAGTTTTGATTTCAAATTTTATGATAACTAGTTGTATTGTTAAATGTTTCTAATAAATATATGATAATGCAAAACTATATGTATATTCTAAATATTTATTAACATTTATTAGTACATTTATATAAATAAGTCAATTTTAATATACCAATTAGTCATTAAATAGTCAAATATAATGATAATTATGAAAATATTTCACAAAATTATATTATATAACTCAAAAATATTTGATACGTCAAATTGACGTAATCGATAATTCTATTGGTATACGCAAAAGCCGGTAGTTCTAGTCTTCATATATTATTTCATCTAACCAAATTTTTTTTAAATATATGTTCACCCGTTTTATAAATTTACACAGTCAAAATATCAATGGGTTCAACATTTCTGAAATTTTTGGAATTGACATAAAAATACTTACATTAAAACATATTTTAAAAAGAAATTTTAAGAAAAGTACGTTAATGATATTTTATTAATTAATTAATATTAGTTACAATCGTCCTTGATAAAAAATTGTATTTTTTCCGTCAGCGGTGGTAGAACTAACTTATTGCTATTCCTAAGATCTTATTATGCATAAGTAAATGCATACAAAAACAGTTTGAGAGAATTGTACAGTCAAGCTGTTTAATTTGCCAATCTAAATGTGTTATTGTATTACATTAGAAAAATATGTTTTGAATACAATTGGTTTTCGTGAATCATTAATTACAAATAATTTGAAATATGTTTTTAACATTTTTCTTTTGTTTGACAACTTTTGCATTTTTCAATTTTACCATCATACTCTTAGTTTCAATTTGCGTTAGCTTTTTATCCGATTATTTGCTAAATTACTTTGGTTGATGACTCATAAAAACAATATATTTGACAACGGAATTATCGCTAACGCGTTCCATAGCATGATATTATATACGACACTTGTTTATCCATATGAATCAATTTGTTACGAGATTTTAGTTTTCGTTTGTATGTATAAAATATTATGAAATGATTACAAAATTATTATTATAAGTAATTTGGAATGATTTCTCTTTTGGAGAAAATTATTTAGAGTTCAAATATCAACTTCTATGAACTTTATATAAATATAATACTTAATTAATATTGCAGTATTCAAGGCAGTATTTAATATAAATCTGTCTTATATATTCATATAAACAATTTATAGTTAATATTTATATAAATATATTGGCCTTTAATTTTTGAACAGACTTTATTATAATTATCATTAATTGTTTACATTAGTCAATGATGACGTTTCGATTGATTTTCAGTCATTTTCAAATCTACAAACAATTATGATAACATCAATATCAAGAATTTTGGATATATATTTTGTAATGATATAATATACGCTTACCAAGAGGTATTTGTTCTATACTCTCTAAATTTGAATGAGTGAAAATTTCACTTATTTGCTGAGTAAAACATTTTTTCACTTCAAAAAAGTAAAATATTTTACTTTTTCATAAGTGAAAGAAAATTCACTTTTCCAAAAAGTGGTAAACTACTTTTTCATAAGCTAGGAGTGCATTTCTCAATTAAGTTTTGTTATTTTAAGTGATAGACTGGTATGGTGGAGAAGACATCGGCCTATCACCTTGGAGACCTGAGTTCGATTCTCGGAGAAATAGAATTTTTTTCACTAAGAATATTTAATTATATAATATGAAAGAAAGTAGAAAAAAATAATTTAATTATAATATATGAATAATATAATAAAAGAACATTATTTTAATAATAAATATTTTGTCACTCTTTCAAAAATTAAAGGCCAATATATTTATATAAATATTAAACTAAAGAAACAGACGTTAAGAAAAAACTTATATAATTTATAGTTAATATTTAGGAAATATACATTTGATTTGAATTACCTTGACAGTGCCGCTAGATGCGCTAGAAGCGGGCAAGCGTTAAATCTTCGTTGAAAGAAGAGAATTTATCCATGTCTTGCGTGAAATATAAAAAATTACAAGATTAATTTAATAGCACAATTCTTATAACTAATGGTTTTGTGGTGAGGTGAAACATTAATTATGACCGTCGACTCATCATTTCAGTGTTTGAAATTAGTTTCATTTATGTTAGAAAAACTAATATTTAATAATAATTTGGTAATTTGACATGAGGTAGGAATGAATTTTCACGTAAGACGTTTCACATCACAACAATCTCTCCAAATAACATCCTTAGTAGAAGTTAAGGAATTTTAGGCAGACATTAATAAGGAAAATAATGTTATGAAGGTTTATTTTCTCTTATTATGACTTCACAACGTGCATCTTTATTCTTCTTACTTAATTTCTACTTGGAATATTTTCAAAATAAAGTTTTTTTTAACAAAAAAGTGAACATTGCGGGAAATACCAGGAAGTAATATTCATATCAGTTTTAAAATAAGTATTATCGACTGACTCATCAAATATTAATCAGTCGATAAAAATTAAATACCATATTCTTTAAATTCCAACATTTTCGTCATTCTCTTGTAAAAATGAAATCTATTTAAAAAATTAATGATTCATTCTTATAAAATTAAAAACTTATCTAACTTAATTGTTCAAATAGTAAAAACTACATAAAGGCTAATGCTGCTATTTCCCTCAAACGTAAGAACGAAGAAATATAATGATTCCCAATATAATATAAAGTAATGGAGTAATTTTAATGAATGATTATAATAAGTTTACAGTGAATTATACTAGTACAAAGCAATGTTAATTTCAATTATTGAAATTGAAAAAATATACATGAAAGTTAAAATCTCTCAGCCTCGTTCTACGCGCGTAATTTGATGAATCGTTAATGTTATATTGGATACTAAGACGAGAGCTTTCAGAGAGCAGTTCTAATTCTATTTCTGTCGCTTGTGATTCACTTATGCTTACCTATCTGCTACAGCGCATTCTCTTATGGTTAAGGTGCATGTTATTTTAGCATATATGTAAATGCACGCAAAGGAAAATTATTTCGTTCATATTATGAAACATATATGCCACTTTATTTCTTTGTTTGTAAATATTTTTATTAATAATTTATTTTTTAATTAATTAATAATATATGTAAGTTTATATTTAATATACCGGTGTGAGTTTTACATTAAATGTAAATAATCATTCATTTTTTGGTTTTGTTATATATTCTTAAAAAATTCTTCAAAAAATTGAAAAAAAACATATATATCTGACCAAAGTATATAATTTGCCATTCAATATTTGTTTCTATTAACATTAAAACTACTGTAGAAAGCGTATGTCTAATTTTCATCTTTAAGCTATCACACAATTAATATCGGTATTGCAATAAACTTCCATAAATTTGCACGCTTGCATTCTGAGCAATTGTATGTATGCGCGCGATGGAATCGCGGAACTGTTAAAGTTTTTATATTTATACAATAGAAAATAATATTAAAAATGTACTTGTTATTAATTATTAAGATAATTGTTTTTCCTAATTTATAATTAATATAATGTAACCCTTATTTACTGAAATTTCTTTATTTATGTTCATCAAAAAATGTTTATTCACGTAATAAATAAATGTACACATGAATTGCGATACAATATTATTAGTACATACTTTGTCACATTAATTTTTCTATATGAACATTTTTTTATATTAAATAATACATAATTTATTTAATCTTAATTGACATAAATGCTTACGGTAAAATTTTGTTTATTAATATGTACATATATATATATCAGATAATTAAATACAAGAACATAAAGTAACTTGACTTCGTTTAAATGACAAATAGTGTCCATATATAAGTAGATTTTCATATTCTTATTTTCATATAAACTGATTTGAATTTCATTATTCAAATTATTAAATAAATATAAATATCACACGAACAATCTTTCGACAATTTTATTTTATTGACACATAAAAGTAATAATGTTTAAATGCATAATTTATATTTGTTAATAAAGTTAACAGATATAAATAATTCTTTTAATGTTAAATTATTATTAAATTTGTCAGTTATTTTAAATATATTAGTTAAAAAAATACAAAAATTGAGAGACAAAATAAAATTTTCTATTTCGCAACGTTTCTTGCTTTTACTTTGGTGTTATTATGTTATTAAGATATATAGCGTCTTTTCTAATAATAATATGACTAATAATGTAATAATAAATTATCATTTACTAGTCGAAGAAGAAACGTGACAGAATAATCGAAAACAAAATTCGGGATTCTATCATTGGTTACGCGAGTAATAGAAAAAAGTGGAGTATGACTGGAAATGGGAATAAGAGGAAAATATATATATACACACACACACACGATATGATGAGGAAAAGCATTAGGAAAAAACACTGAAGAGGAACGTGCTGCAAAGTACAATCTCGAAATCGAACCACCGTGCAATATCATCGATCCGTCCGATCTTTATTCTTTTTTGTCGAATTTACTCTTTCAAGATGGAATACTCGAAGACGAAGACTTAGGCGCAAGTGGATTGCAGAGGGTTAAACAGCGGGATAAGGATAGAGAAAGCGGTGAAGGGAATAAGGTTCTCGACTTTCGACCTACCTCACGTAGTGATCCACGATAATGCGATAGAGTGGATGGTAGATAGGTGTACGTTATATACCTCATGGAGCACATTATATCAAGCTACGGACCCCCTTTGGGAAATTGTCTACTACTGGGCCTGGGCCTCGATCAACCGTGAAACCTTATTATATGTATACATCTATACATCTACGGTATTCTGTCAAGTTTCAGCCGTACCAATTACGAGTTAGATTAACTGTTGTCTGACAATGAATTGTCTTTTTTGTTCATTAAGTGGAAAATATGCTTCAAATTTGTTTTGAGTAAATTCGTTTTAACTGATGGACAGCTATTATTAGAATTCGTTTATTTAGTAGTTCGTGATTTATTCCGCTTTTTGGCTCGTGAAAAAAAAAATATTTTATTACTCTTGTTGTAAAACGCAATACAATAATATAAAATATTTGGAAAAATGTATAAGATTTGGTGAACGTTGATGAATTTGTAAGTGTAACATATTAGAAGTGAATCAAGTATCAGACGCAATAAATATGCGTCATAGTAAGTTACCATAGCGTTAAATAAATTACTTAAAATTTTTGAAGCATTAATTTAGAATACGTGTGTAATAAATACTTGTAATAAATAATTGTGTAAATGTTTTTCATTCAAAATGCATTTTCATTATTTCGTATCGTATATGAATGTTGGAATATGAATTTAAAATCGAATATTGAAATGTTTATATATATTATGTATGTATATTAAAATTTGTAACATTATAAGATATATATAAAAAACGTGAGAGAGCAAGAAATATGTAATAAAATTTCATATATTATGTTGATTTTGTTTGTCATTAAGGTAGTTTAGTGTGGTGAAACATTCAATTTGACGGTGATGATGATGTTTACAATTACGCTTAACGATTAGTCGCGGTTTAAAAAGTTTCTGTTTATTCGCAGGACGATAATTAATGACTATGAAGTAAATTTGAAATTATTACATTTAATACATATTAATTTATGGTTTACATTTTGTGTAAATATGGATAAACGTAGATAACACTAATGACTCTGATAACGAAACAACAGAACATTATGCAACATTTTACATGACAAATGTAAATACAGAAATATCAAGTGCAATTTTCTGTACTATATATTATTCTGTCACGCGTCATAACACTTGTTTACAAAAAGCTACAGTAATACATACTCTTGGTAATATTTTTAAAGTAATGTCTGCAAGGTACGTGAGAGATGAAAAAAGATAAAAATTTAAAGTCACTAAATATTTGAATTCATATTTCATTGTATAACACAAACTTTACCAACTGTTATAATAATTTTTAATTATTTTATATAAGTAACAGAAAGAAATTAAATTGTATAATTTAAGATATGTATAATATACTTTCTAAATCTGAATAAGTCAAAAGTCGTCCACTTACGCCAAAAAGTGAAAATTTAATTGTATTTTTCACTTAAAATAAGTGAAAAATTTCACTTTTTGGCGTAAGTGGACGACTTTGGACTTATTGTAAGTGAATATTCACTTATTTGAATTTAGAGAGTAAGAAAAGTTAGTATATGTTAATTTCTTTCTGTATTTCTATTATTTTTCTTAGTGTACTAGACTATACTTTCAAGAAAAAAGTAAAAGAACGATATTAAGAACAAAGTATTTTATTCTTACTCATTGGAGATTAAATAAGTCATATCAAATTAAGGAGGCTTCCAACCGGTCGGAACATTCAGTAAAACATAAGATAAAATTCTGAAAATTGGTTCTTCATTTGTTCAACTTATAAAGATGCTCTGTATACATTTTAAATTACATTCATATTATTGATTATCTATACATAAATATGTAAATAATCGGTGTGCAGCATCTATATCCCAAAACGTGAATATCCCAACACAAAATATCCCGAAAAAAAAATATCCCTACACAAAATATCCCAAAAATATATATTTTAATATAAATATCCCAAAATTTATTTTTAGTTATTAATTAATAGTATATTATTAATTAATCAATTATAATACAATTATATTTTAGCGACTAACAAATCTACCTATATCCCATAAAAATATATTTACAATCACATATATAA
>JABFPJ010000950.1:0-30722 GCA_022817425.1 Gryon sp. ZL-2020 | reverse complement strand
TTCTTCTGTCACTTCTTCTTTTTTGTGTGTCTCTTTTTTTTCGTCTCTCTCGTGCTTTGTCTTCGGTATAGAAACGATTGCCGCTGGCCACCTCGAGAGAACGAGTGAGCCTTCAAAGTTTTGCCGAAAAAGAAAGCTAATCAGCGCCAGACAATTCTCACTTTGCCCGAAGATCCTGCGGCCTCTCAGGGCACCGAAAATTGCACGCAAATCGACTCATTTGTTATATTATATATATTTTTATCTAAATTGACCGTAGGGAACTCCTTTGCAAAGAAGCGGCTAGTTATGTGTTGAAATATTCAGGATTCAGTGAAAACAAGTTTAGGATAAAACATGCAAATAAGAATAAAATATTATGACTTTGCTTATAGTTTATAAAACAGCGATTTTAATGATTTAATTCCAGTGTAATTATATGTCGAAACACGTTTTTTATAATACAGTTTCTGACGCAGTGTTAAATAAAAACATGATACAAGTCATTTGTGTAAAACTTTTGCCAATTAGCAATTATTACATTGTAAATTTGTTCATATAAAACATAATGAGTTTTTGTAGTTAATTTTACAGTTTTCGTTATATTTTTTAGAATAAAGAATTGATGCACTTATTACTAATTTTATATTAACTGAATAAAGTAAAATCCACAGAAGAACTAAAAAAGTATGATAATAAAACTATGTAAAATGAAACTGTTTAATACAAACTGCTGTCTGTGTAATATTAGTAAACCAGTTTATGAAAGGTACCGTATGCGAATATTAATATTATAAACTCCTGCCATAATATATCTAATATATCATTGTTCCTAAAATATTCCGAGATTATGATAAAAACATGCCAAAATCTAGAAAAAACAGAGAAAAGAAAGAAGATTGAAGATATCTAAAAAACACAGTATTCATAGCAAGAAAGAGTATTCCATAAAACCACAGCAATATATAAATTTTAAAAAAGCAGACAAAAACTACAAAAAAATGCAAAAGAAAAATAAAAAAAAGTATTTTTAAAAAAAACGAAAAAATGCATGAGAGTTGGATAATGCATAGAAACATTGAAGACCTCGCAATAAACAAAATATACATACGCATATACTCCGATTTCCCACATTTACAATTCATTAAGTGTCTAACCAGGCGAGCGACCATTAGTAAATACAGAAAGCGCATTTAATTGACCAGCGCGTCTAATGTTTGCCGCGAAACTTGGAAATCCAATTAACTTTGAAGCGCGAAAATATCTCGACTGACCCCGCTTGGTGCTCGATCAAAAATTCACACCAGGCAATCACAAATTTCCGGTGAATAATATTCTTCGCATTAGCCGCAGGCCAATATTTGCGTTGATTATTCCAAGCGCACTGTGACATTTTCCCATTCGTTCGGCCGACAAAAGAAATGTATTTACCCCCAATCATTTATAAACCCTTTTCCATTCCCCTGTCTGTCTTCATCCACCATCAGTTCGCGACAAAAAAAAGAAAGAAAAAAAAAAAAAAAAAAAAAAAAAAAAAAAAAAGAAGAGTCGATTCTGCCGGCTGATTTCCCAAACTCCCATTTACGTAATAATCAAATATTTGTATACAATCAAAGACGTACCATTTCCCATTCAAGCGGGATTGCTCCGCTCGGGTGAACAATACACATTGATTTTGTGACGCGTCGCGGTTAGTTTATTTTTCGAATTGTCGATTGCGCGATTGTTCCGTGGGCCGCTTCTTTGCGTCATTGACATCGTCAACGTCAATTCGGCGGATTTTTGGATTCCGGTTATTTTGCTGCTGTCGTTACGAGCAAAACAACGTGTTCCCCCCAAAAAATAAGGTCGGCACGATTTTGTATGCGCGCGCAAACCGAATTGAGAGGGAGGTTGTAAGCGCGTTCCCTCGGGTCGTTAAAGGATGGGTCTAAGGCCCCGCTCGTATATAACGGATAATTGACAGCCGTTCGGACCATTGTTTGCTTTGCATGGACGTTGAATTCGCATGGAAAGGGGATGGATGAGCGAACTTATCACGAGCCGACGAACGGATGGACAGACCGATGGGCCCAAACTTCGCAAAACCTATACTTCTTCCCACTCTCATCATTGCGCCGGCTTCTTTTCCTCCGTTCACATTTTTCCTTGTGAACAAAAACGCGTAATGATTGATGAAAAAAAAAGATTATATAAAACTTTACGAGGATAACGTAAAATTGTTAAAAAGAATTTGCAGGTTTATCGCTCAATTAAATTCGCGAGCCGTCTCATCAATTTTCGAATTAGGTTTTCGAAAGTCGAATTCAACGAAACGTCGTTATTCGTCGCAAATAATCGAAGGAATTCTTTTCTTATCTTGCGAGCAAATTTGACCTCGAGCGGCGGAAATCTTCGCTTTTTGGATAACGTTCGATAAATCTTGCGGTTTCGGGGAGGAAATGCACTTCCTTACACTTTTATACGCTTTAAAGAAAATATATGACGCCATCCAGATTCGGAGAAAAATCGAGAGGAAGTTGGAAAACAACGAGAGTCGTCCATGTATGCATCGCATAAAAACTGCGGCTGCGTTCATTTTTTTTCCTCGCTTAAAATAAAAGCCGCGCGTCAATTTTGGATAAACGCTTATTGACTGCGCAAACACTGTAAACAATTTTCCTCTCGATTTAATTCGACACATAGACAAAAAAATGCGGTGTGTATTCGCACATCATTCATTCGTGGGACTGTCGATTCACGAAAAGACGCGATTGAACGTTCGTTATTTATCGGCCGATACAGAATATTTAACATCATTTTGTAATGATGGAAAACAAAGAGAAAAAATACACTACTTTCACGATCGAAAATTTAGTTATTAACAAATTAAACATTTATTCATCAATTTTAGTGGAATGTAACTTTATAATAAAATAATAAAATTAATTTTTCAGGAAAAATCGACTGTAGTATATTATTTAACAATAAATAAATACCGAAAATGTAATATTCTCGTAGAATATAGTAGATTCACATTTATTAAGATAAATTTAATATTGAATAAATGAAATTAATAATGTATATCGCAGAAGAAACGCTTTAAGTATCACAATGCAATTTTATTTAAATTAAAATCAAAAAACGGAAGATAATTTTAATGTTAACAATACATTTGATTGTATCATTTGTGTGTTATCTGATATACTTTTGATTATAATGTAGAAGATAATTCATGAGCTAATTTCAGTTCATTTAAGAAGTTTTTCATTTTTTGAATATAAAAGGCTGAAGTAAGAATGATTTGTAACTTTCCGCGTATCCTGCGTGGCTCATGATTTCTGAGCAACACGCATCGTCGATTAACGAGGAAAGAAGAAATGGGGGCAAGGCTCGTAAAATCTCGTCGATTGTGTGGTAAAAAAGCAAGCTAACGCCTCGGGGAGCTTGCAGCTCGTTAGGACCTAATTGCGCGATGGAAAACGCTTGAATCTCGAGTACGTCGGACGCATTATACGTCAGACATCGAGAGAGCATCTCAATAATACAATCTGCTTGGAAATTGGCTTTCTTTAGAATTTCGTCATTCGAAAACTAGACAAACAAAGTTTAACTTGCCTTAATTGATTTAATGCTTTTTGTCTTTTGCATTTTATTGTACGCCTTTTTTTCTTTTTCATTCCCAACTCAAGTCGCATCCTCGCGATCGCTCATTTCTGATTATCATCGAATATAATTTTTGCTTTTACGATTTATTTTCGCATCACGAATCACGCGCTTTGAAATTTAAAATCATATTAATGGTACACTCAGAAAACATGTTATATGCAACGTCATACCAGCTATTGTCTAAAACTGTCAGTTTTTGATTGATGCTGATGAACGATTTTCAATCAGCGAAAGCAACCGGCGGGAAAATTTGAATAACATGAAATCCAAACGTCGAAGTGCAGCTGTCCGACGTGTCGACGAAACAAAGTTTGCAGCCGTAATTGAATCAAAGTTGGAAATGACAAATAAAAAATAAATTGTAAATTCACGTAGAACACGTTTTCGGGATTTTGTATCTTTGCTGTTCTTCTTTGTAAATAGAATAGAACGGATATTTATCAATCGAAAGAGAGTGAAGTTAGTCAATCAAGTGGCGGTGAAAATATTTTGACGGTTTCGTCTATAGTATAGATTCAAATAACATTTCAATGAAACACAGCAATTTATCTTTAGTGCAAAACAAAAAAAAATGACATGTTGGTTTATAATGTTCTCCTCAGTATTTTCAATTTGTTTTATCGTTTGATTTATCATTTAATGTTTTTTAAAAAGTGCATATAAATCAAAAAATATCCTTAAAATAATGTAAATTTATCAATATAAATTCTACTAACAAGAATTGATCAAAAATGACCTCCAATCCTTGCAGAACTTCAATTCTCTTAAACAGTTTCATGATATTACTGATTTCTCAATCTACGTTAATAAACTTGATAAAACGGAAAACTAATCATTATTATTATGAAGTTATCAACGAATTCCTAGAATTCTTGTTCTATGATAATTTCGCCGACAAATTGTACGAGGCAAATGAAGATACAATTACAAAAAAACAAAAAAAAATAAAATAAAAAGAAGAAAAAGCCAATAAAATAAGAGAATCAAATAAAAAGACTGCAAAAAGTCACGTAATTTTTTCGGCAGAAGACTTGTAATATGAAAATGTATATATAATTTGTTGTTTGAGCTCGCGCGAAATCCTAAGTGGATCATTTGTTACGGCACGTTAAAGAAATTCTCCGAATCTTTAGGCGGCGTATCGCAACGCGTATTGATAACCGTTGGTGTCCAAGTAGACGTCTAATGAATGCCACGCGTGTGCGATTTGCTGTCGAGCTATGTAGAAACACGCAATAGAGGCACTGCCGCCGACGAGAAATTATAAGCATACATTCACGTCGACTAACGACGCGCGCGATTTTTGCCTGATCGAGGATGAATGGGTGTATCGCCGTTGAATTAAGCCCCTTTTTCATTGTCCGATAACCAACATTCATAAAATGGATGCGACTCGTATTAATTGCTTCATTCAAAATTATTCTAACGTCATTGCATTAAAATAATTGAACGCGTTTTTCAACAGATTATAAACAACAATTATTTATACAAAGTAAAGCAATGGAAATACATCTTTTCTATGTCTTTAAAAAATTCGATGAAAGTTATTGAAATGATTATTGTTTCAATTACAGTGTTATTAGCAGTACTGATTAGATTTAAACTTTCAACATTTCAACGAAATTAGCATCTTGTGGAATAAAAATTGATAGTTAAATAACAGTTATTTCCAAAACGATTATCTAATTTTCAAGGTTGATAGATGTAAACTAACTCAAACCTATTCAAGATCCAATTCCTTAAGATACAGGAATAAATTATATCGTGCCGATCAAATAATTTCGATGTTTTTCGAACGATGAAGTTGTTTCATCGATCGAACGAGAAAACGACTCGAAGAGATAAAATATCGATGAAATTAACATAAAAGGGGAAGAATCCTAGCTTGAAGACTGGATATGGAAATGATATAATTATAGAATACAGGATATAAATAAGAGGCGTTAGAAAAAATGTAGTGTATTAAGAGATTAAAAAGCACTTTCTGATGACACGAGGAATCGGTCGTACGTGAGCGTGACGGTGCGGTTATTACGTAGTAATGGTGTGAGTTGAGAGTGGCAGTCAGTCAACTCGATTGGGAGTCAAAATTGTGCTCGAGACAGGTGTGCGTATGAATTTTTGATTCGTACTCACTGCGAGCCAACAATTTCGTTCAAATTCAAACAGGTACACGTAATTCGTGAGAACAATGTGCATGACGATAACCCATTTTTGTTCGATGAAATAACTTTTGTTCAAGGTATCATAAGGGAAAGGGAGCGAGATAGAGAGACAAAAAGCGAGTTAACTTACTCGCACGATGTTTATGTTATGAAGATTCAATTTCATTCATCTCAAAAAGTACAAATCATTCGAAGGATTTGAAAGGACACTCCGAGTGAAATATGATTCGAGTGATTTTTTGTTGTCACCTGTGATGGAATATTGTTATTCCATCGGGATATTGTATTGGCCGGTCATTTACATTCATTTTTGTGTATGAAGACGAGGTGTGAAGCGTAAATAAATATTTCTAGGAAATCGCTATTGATATCTATTTTTATGCTAAATGTTGTATTGTCACCTTGTTTTAGTCATATGTAATATGTCTGTGGAATGTTTAAGGTATTTAAATATTTTGAACAAAAAGCAAAAAAAAAAAAAAAAAAGAACAACAACAAATGAGAAATTTCCCACAGAGGAATTATGTATGAATGAAAAGAGACGAAAAAAATTAAGATGAGTTCAAAATTGAAGCAAGAAGTAATTTAAGAGATACTTTTGTATAATGAACAGTAGTTTTGATAATTTCGGAAAATGCATTATTTGTTGGTTGCTGAAGTTGGCTTACGGCGAGACTCCCAGATTGAAAAAAAAAGATGCGCATGGATACAAAAGTTTATTTGTAAGAAGCATAATGTTCATTTCTATTTCTCATAACTTCTTTTTGATGATTGTACGAAGAAAAGGTGTTGCAAAAAGTGCAGCCAGTTGCTATTTTCCACGGCATACTATGTCTTATTAAATTTACTGAGTTGAAAAAAAAAATGCACAATATTCCAACTGATTGTATATAAAACGTTATTCATCTGCAAACATTCCAATCTGAATTTTATATTGTAAAAGCAGAAGAGAAAAACGAGTATAATGAAACTTTGACTGCTGCGAAAATTGGCAGAACATGAAAAACAAGTTTCGAAAAATTAACATAACTGAAAATTAGTGCCGACAGTAAGAAATCGCTGGGATTAATAAAAGGGTACCAGAAGTAAAATAGACGTGACTGAAGAACGAATCTAACGAAACTAATGAAACTAATAAAACCGAAGAAATCAACGAAGCAAATCATGACTGCAAAATCAATTTTAATGACAAAGTTAACATAAACAGCAAAACAAATGACACTAACAAAAAATAATATCAAACAAAAATGTTAAAAAATACAATCTAACCAAATCGAAATATTATCTGCTTTAAAATTAAGTCATTATATTGAAGAGCATTTCTGTGGTGCATGCTTGTGGTATTTGTTTCATGCTTGAAGGCGAAAAGTTCTCACTATTTGCAAATAAGTAGATGAATATTATATCCTTTCATAAAGTCAAAATGAATTGCGCGCGTTTTGCAAGAGGAGCAAATAATAATAGGCCTATTGATTACGCTATGCAATGCTTCACAAAAAAATGAATGCGCAAAAATTTGCATGTAATTTACGCTTTTTGCATCCAGCGCTAAAATAGCAAGCAAGTGTCGTATAATTTACGAAACAAATGATTCAAGATAAATTTGACTAGGCTGCTGGTCATGTAAAGCGGATTTTCCCCCCTTTTTTTTCAAACTATAATCAGAGTAGGAAGAATCCACCTCCTCTTCTTTATTCTCCACCTTCTTCTTGGCGATGCTTTCCACGCGTTCGTCAAACATCGAAAGACCGGTTGTTGTTCGATTGCAGACACCATCGATCTGATCGACGAACGGATGGACGGACGTATGTACGAACGTAGCACTTATATGATAGTTACGCGCGATAGGTGAAGTTGCTCGTTTTGCGAAGAAGACGAAGATGAAGATCGAGGTTGCAAGTTCAGAAAGACGAAGACGCAGAAAATAGACATCGCGATTACTTTGTCCGTCTGTGTACGTTGAATCATCCGGTCGGTTTCCTTTCACGATGCCGATGGCAGCCGTTCCCGCATCAAGGCCTGTGGTCTTCTCGGAGCGAGCATAATGACTCAATCCGCGATCCACCTTGCCCCCACCTTCTGTCGACGAGCCATCGTTCATCCCTCTCTCTCACTCTGTCTTACGACTTTCAAATATCACTATGTTCGTCTTTTCTTCTCTCGTCTTCGCTGAATCTTTTTCTTTCCTCTTCTTCTTCTTCTTCAACTTTGCGCTGGTCCCAGCGTTCTCTGCGTATAGAAACCTTCCACCTTTCGCTCTCGGCCACAGATTATATTATACACCCGTTGGTTCCAAAAACCGGCCGACTCCCGAGATAATATTCACGGTTTCTTTTCTTTAAAGCGCAACTGCTTTTGACTTCTATGCCTCAGACTCTACATTGCTGTTCTTCGCTCTTTTTATTCCCTTTTTCTTCGCGAACTTCTCATTTCACTTGTTCTCCCCCTTCGTCCCGCTTCTCGTTGCATTGCCGCTTGCCAAGCTTAATAGTTAGCGCCATTGCGTGACATTATTAGGGGCGCAATTACTACTTTGTCCGGACTTGAATGACGTGATAAAAAATGGAAATAAATGGTACCGGCATAATCAAGATCAATTGCATTGATTTCTTTACTTGGTCAAGGAACATTTTATTGTTTCTTTACTTCAAAAAGAATTCAGGTGGTTTCTTTGCACTAGCTTTGACAGTTGTGATACATCTATTTCATGCTGGTACCGGGTGGAAGTAGATTAAATTTAAATTGCTTAGTCTAATAGATGTCTTCATTTGGTTTAATATTTAGGTTAAAACACAATTAACAGGACAAACGTATGTTCTTTATTATTTAATTTATGTGTATTGTAAAAGTCCAATACTGCAGTTGTATTACACGTGTTTTTATAGCATTTGTTACTACTACAAAAATGAACATCAGATAAAACGATGTCTAATATGTTATTTAATAGATCAGCCGTTGAAATCTGTTCATAAATAATTAATCGCCATTTGAAATGACGAGACGATGACTTGTGGATCGACGGATAAGTCTACTGAATATGTTCATTTTACGAATTGGAAATAGCACTGGGGTTTAGATGCGATCCGGGCAGGTATAAACTATCAGTATCTCACCTATGTTCAGGTTATAAAAGAATTTTAACACCTTTCGTCACAATTGTTCTGCGATCAGTGTGCCTGTTCAATAGATTTCAAGTCTTTTGTATTACGTTAAACTTATATATATTCTCATGAATTGGATGAGCGAACAATTTGAAAGATATTTTATCGAATTTTTTCAAGTTGATTTTCCATCGCCGATGAATTAATAAGCTATACGTAATGTAAATTGAATTATTGATTAGAAATAACTGTTTGATGCAGAATTATGAAACTTTTATTATTATCAATTTGAGTAAAATCACAATTACTGATATCAATTGCTCATCATGCAAATTTAATATTAAACATTACAGCATTACTGTTATGAAATTCTAAAATGTTGATTGAAATTTTTCTGCTAGTAAATAATGCAGATTAACAAAAAAAGAATGTCAAGAAACAATAACAATTTTTTCATTTCAACCATTGGTATGGCTATATTTAACTGGATGACATTTTTTTTATTAAATTTATTTCAAGCTTAAGTTTAAATGATTGCAATTATTATAAATGTAATATTCCCTTTTTCGATGTTATAAAAATACTTTTTTGTTTTGCTTTCAGATTAATTATTCCAATGAACTTTATTTTTCAATATTATATTATTTTATCCATAAAATAAACTCGTAAAAAAGAGTTGATTAACAAAATGATTAAAAAAATGTATCAAATTTTCGTTGAAAATTCAATTTCATTGTGTGGACATTTTGTTTTTCGTATTCATCACTTAAATTACATCAAACGAATGTAAATGTGAATACTTTAGGAGCTACAGCGAATTCTTTGAAAAGTTGATCAGAAACGGTCAGTGTGAGGTAATCGATAGGACGTGGATTGGCAATTGGCAAAGTGGTTTGTGCAGCGTCTTTTGTGATCGCGGACAAAAGAAGTGTGGCGGGTGTATCGGGCGTGTTATCGACTGATTGTCGCGTTCTCGGGGCCTTTCAAAAAATCGACATCTACACCGATACTCTTTCGGGCAGATTGCCGAGTCACTCGAAGTGAAATCGGCGTCAACATTTGGCCACGCTCGATCAGTCTTTTGCGTTTGGGTTTGTTGGGTGCCACCAGGGTGCATCGACCGTGGCGTGACGCCATGATATTCGACGCTTAATTAAATTTCCATTGTGTGTCTGCGAGCCAGTGCGATTCTTTGTATTGCTTGGCGCGCGAGAAAAAAAGAGAATCAGTCTGGGCACTAAATGATCGATTCACTCGTTAAGTACTGCGAGAATAAACGTTCAATGCGCGATCGCAAACGAGCCGAATTGTATTCATCATGCGTTGTGCCGCCGCGTGTGTATCACGCCTGCGTCGACATGATCTTCGTCTTCCGGGCCATCATCTTTTTAATGAAATCTTTTTTTTTTTTCAACTACTTTTACTGCCTCCTTTCTCAGCATATTTTCTCTTCACTTTTTTGATCTTTTTTTTTGCTCAACATTTTTTTTTTTCTGACTCTCATAGTGTCCAAGACACGTGCAGGTTTTGTTTCTGAAGATTTTGCTTGGCCGCAAAAAGAGCTGGAAGAGGGACTGTCCGCAATGATTCGTGACTTTTTGGCCGCTGCCATTGGATTCTTTTTTGAATTAAGCTTTTTTGACAAAATTCAATGATTTGCGAGTTCAGCCCGATGGGTTTTGTGCACTGTAACGATACCAGGGCACAGTGTAATTGAACTGTTTTTCGTGGCAGTTTCGTCGGGCTTTATTATCTTCGAGCAAGTTATTTTGGGACTTTATGCTTTTTGTGTGACCGGATGATATTCTGTTTCTTCTGATGTGTTTGAACACATTTAACTGCGGGCTTACGAAAAAAATTGTAATGGCCAGAGCAACGTCGTGTCGGAGTTGTAAACGGATGGGATACTGTAATTATACAATCGTATTTCTGAACTTCCGAGCTTTAATGCGTGTGTATATAAATATTTGCAATCATAATATGGAATTGAAATATTACATAATCCGTTCATAGAAATAAATTTGAGAATATAATAATACAATAATTAAGTAACTACTTTTGATTGTCTTTTACAACTATTTTTTTGCTTGACATAGTTCTTTGTTATTAAAATTAGAGATACTTTGAATAAGCATAATTAAAATGAAATAAGTAGATCTGAAAAAGTAATTTGTAAGAAAGAAAAAAATGCTGGCTTATCTTACTTTTTGCCGTAAAATTCACTTCAATCAAATTAATTAACACGATAAACGCAAGAAAATCCGACGTTTAAGTTCGATAAAAACTATTTGTAGTCGAGAAATGATTAACTGTAACCTCATCTTGGTAGTCATTTAATCAATTTGCTGTTAGTTACACTGTCTCGCTTCTCCTCATTCACGTCGATCCAAGGTACATTTTGCGGGAAAACAGTATCCTCCAATCAACTTACCTGAAACAGATAAAGGTAAAAAGAGATTACGAACGGTAGTTGGCAACAAACAAATATATAAATGTCAGTCAAGTTATCACATCAAGTTACGACAAAGTCAATAGCCGATAATCCTGTCGTAAAATTCGATATTACAATTTCCCGCAAAAATGACTGCATCGGGGCCGGGACGATGTGGAGACCAATCCCTGAGATAAGTTTATTTCGGTTCGAAATTGAAGTATCGAAATCGACGTCGTCGGCGGCGCGATCGGAGAACGACGCCATGGCAATCGTGCGCGCGAGGAAGATGGAACGCCGGACGTGGAAAGAGAACCTGTTATTTCGTTCTGGAGTCCGAGATTATACGCTGTCACGCCGGTGCAAAGAGAAGAAGCAATAGAGTACGAAAGGAGAAAGCTTTTATATATGTGTTTCATATATATATAAAATAACAAAATAAAATAAAAATGAAAATCTAGATATCTACTAATTCTACTATTGAACTAAAATATACAATTTAAAAATATCACGAAAACATAAGAAATATTTACATTGGCAATATTTAAAGTTATTCACCAAAAATAATAATATAACAAATTACCCGTTTAATAATGAAGTGTTAATCATTATTTAAGTATTATTTAAGTAATATCATTTAATTTAATATGAAAATGTATTATGCCTTATTTATACCAACAATATCACATTATTAGAAAATGTAGTAAACTTTGTGAGATTATTTTTTCCTGTGTTGAGAAATTAGTTTTTTTTATAAGAACTAAATAACTGAAAAGTGATCTATTTTTTTCGGATATATTTTAATTTATAAAATAATGTAAGTGTGTAAGTGTACATGCACCCAAGAAGCTTCTCCTTTCTTTGGCATTGCAGCCGTCCATCGCTTATCGCAACGACGCGTATACGAACAACGAACATTCCGACGCCTTATTCGCGCGATTACCCATTCCAACGATCGGCAGTGTTGAGTGTTTTGCGAGCCGCGCTTTCCTGTCACAAGACACGCGCAGCGCCGCCGACAAAAAAAAGGAGAGTCGAACAAAAAGTCGGGACCGCGAATACGCACAGCCATTTGTTTTTCACGACGTGAAGAATTCACATAATTGTGGCAAATTGTTTGGAACTGAATGTTAATTTGTGGAAATGTAAACGCATCAATTATTATTTTTTGTATACATGCTGCAATGAGTATTTAAAATAGGTTGATTAACATTGTTACTGCTTGAATTTGATGTTGATTTATGCAACGTACTTTTTGTGGTGAGTATAAATAAATTTATTTAGCAAGGATTTAGCAAGGATGATCGAATGTGATAAAACGAAAGGAAACACAATCTTTCGAAAGAATATATTTCATCGTCATTGATGGAAGGAAAACGTTTTTGCGTTATGAAATACTTCTTAGATTACTGTGAAATCTTTAGAAGCTTTTGTAAGAAATAATTCGAAAAACAAAGGAAGGAAATATATTTCACTTCTGAAATCCATACTTTTTGCATTAAAAATTTAGAAAATTGCAGTGAAAAAAATGTATAAAAAAGACACTTTAAGTTGAGGAATTTGACGAAAAAAAACACAAAAATAAATGTGTATCAGAGTTTCATACACATCAAGCAAGTTCAGTTATTATTTGAAAAAGACATGAAAAAAATGTTCATAATTCAGTTGCGAGTTTTCGATTTTTGCCGCTGGCACATTACACAATGAGTTAAGTTTCTGAACCATAAAATATCTAGATGAATACTTGTTTGAAACTTCAAATATAATCATTAAACTCTGCAATCGACTGGCTGCTCCATGACCGAATTTTTTCGCGGAATTTATTTTGACGTTTGTGCACCCGCCAAACATTTTCATACGTATTACGTTTCGATTCAGGTCATTTGAAATTTTTTTTAGCCGATACATTGTTTTATGTCGAACTTTCCATTCTGGCAGATTTCCCGTCCTGGAGGAAGAGCAACATTTTTTTTCGTAGAACCATTGGCCTAAATCGCTCGTGGAATTTGATTTTCAAGCATCGATCACTTTTCAAATGTGAATGTAATATTCCACACGTTTGTGCCGAAAAAACTTTGTTTGCCGCAACAAACGTTGCGGCGATTCGCAATATTTTGCAATCTTCTTCCGCTCAGAACTCCATCTCATGCCGAAGGCGTTATTTTATTAGCATTTTTCTCACCCGATTGCAACTAACTGGAACACAATATAGATTTATTTATCCGGGCGTAATTTTCTTCCTTTTTTTCTCTCTCGAGCAATTAACAGCCGGTCGATTTATTATGTAAATAACGATAACAAGTTCGGGCGCAAACATACAATCAATTTAGCGTGAAGCGTCGAGATCGCATATCAGCGTTTATTAACACCTAACTATATAAATTACAACACTTTGTATGATTTCGATTCGTCGGAATATAATGGGAAATAATTCGCGTAGGAAGTTCGTTTTTATTATGCGAGATTCGTTATGTTAGGGTGGCAGCTGCAATTTTGACCGAAGCGGAAATATAAACGCGCCCTTGCACTTACAAATCATCGCTAATTTTTCGCAGAAATAAAATATCCAGTTATTTTACATATATATCCAATTATAATGTACATCGCTTGAAATTAACGGCATAGTTATACTACAGACTTGCAAGATATTTATGTTTCCACACGTATGTAGGCAAAAAAATGCAACTTAATAGCGCTCTAATGACTTGAATTATTTTGTCGAATATTTGTGCAGGCCGCAAATGGAATTTGATTATCTGCGAATGGCAATAAATAATTAAAAACAAAACACACACCGACTGATTGACAGTCGAGAATTTTGATTTTCAATCAATAACAATAATTGCGTGAGAAATATGAGCAATTAGAAATTATACAGTAAATTGCATTCGATGAGGGAATAAGCTAACCGCGATAAATTTCATTAATAATCGTGTCATTCTTTATTTTCGCGATGCGAATTATGAAGAATGCGCAGTTTTGTTTTTTCGCTTGATTTTATTTTGATGAATAAAATTTAATGAATTTCAATTCGAACGCTTTTATAGTCGAGCCCACAACTCAATTGGATTGTTATTTCACTCGGTCGAATGGAAAATAAGTAATGTTTTAAATCGCTTATCAATACGTTATTTTGTCCGGCTTTTTATGGACTGAATCAGTCGGATTATTTCTTTTTTTGTTTCCATTTTTTTCCATTTCTTTTTTTGCAACTCAAAAAGGTCGGATTTGTTCAGCGCCGTCTCGTCGTTTCCGAAACGAAAAAGTACGTTGGAAATTTCAAGTCTGACGTATTTCATATATCATATGGCAAATATATGAGTTTGGTTAGTAACATGACAGGGAACGTTTGCGTAATTTTATGTATTTCACAGTATTTTCACCGTAATATCGTCATATTTTATCGACAAAATTATTTCACTTGTTTTAATGAAACTGAAAATACATTTCGTGTTGGGGCGGATTGTTCCCTTAAATTTCATGTTGATAGTTCGTTATTGTTTTTCGTTTTAGTGAATAGTTTCTACGACTTTCAAGATAAATGCTTGCGACTTAAATTTTAAGTGATAATTATATTTAAAAAAAAAATAAAATTTCTTCTACATAACGTTTTCTAAAAATATTGTTAAATGTTATTAAATATTTATTATTATTAAAGTAATATTTGTTTAATTAAAATGTATGTAAATATGTAATTATGTTACAATTTTGTTGTAATCATTTAACTTATTTTAATTAATAAATAACTGAGATAATAATAGCTATCTTTAATCCATAAATGGTTAAATACAAAAAATTATCGCATATATTGTAGAATGATATACTTCTTTCGCGTAATTATTGTACAATATATACTTTTTCCCGTAGATATTAAAAATAAATGTTCAGTTAAATGAAATGAACTTCATTGAGATACAAAAAAACTTTGGTAATGACAACGCTTCACTCTCATATGTTGAATTTAACAAACCATCGGATCCTCTTGGTTTTGATATTTAATCCGTCTTCATTCTATTCATCATTTCTATGTGTAATTCGATTATTTTACACATAGAAATGAATCAATTATTTTAATAATAACTCTTCCTTTGATAATACTCCTCTGAATGTAGCGCATGGCTACACAACATCTAAAACATTATTCCGTAAAAAAGAATAAGAGATGCATTCGTTGCGAAAACAAATAAAAAGGAAAAAAAATAAATCTGATGCATTTATACAAACAAAGAATAACGAATGGGATATATTAGATGGAACAATATAATCGAAAGCAGAAAAATGAAATGTTGTTTCAAGTTATAAAAATAAAGCAAATATATTCTATTTCGTTTTATATTACCGCAAACATGTTCCGTATGTTTTTAATGATTTTTTCAATAAAAATAATATTGCTATTGAAAAATGGTAAGGAAAGTAATGTAATTTAGATTTATTATAAAGTTATAAATGTTATTTATTCAGACTATATAAATTTGATTTTTCTATGTAATATATTTTATTTATTGATAGCATTTAAAAATCAATACATTAATTAATTTACAAGTAAACACGTAAATGCCATTTTTTGCTAATATTATTGTCAAGTGAACCATTTATTCATGTCCATAATATTATCCACCTCATAACTACATTTCTTGATTAAACCTCGTCCTCCTCATAATTCATCCGTCTACAATCTAATCATCACCAGAAATCATTAACCCCGAGTTCATAAATACGGATCAAGAAGTCGCGTATTGAGGGAACTTTATTTTTGCACGCTTTTTATAACTTTTATTTATATGCAACACAGAAACAGTTGTCAGTTATTATTAACATTCAAATAAGTTATTAGTGCTGCAAAAAAATTAATTGGTTACGATGATTAAAATTAATGATGTGTTTGAATTAAAATTCATAGAATATGCTATTTTTTTAAATATTAGACTTCATTATTCACCGCTAGTTATTTTCATTCATTCTTCTCGTTCTTCAAACTTTTCCTTTATATTGATGATAGGTTTCCTTCGTGTTTCTTCCTATGGTACATAATAACAACCAACCACTTTATTATAACTGAAGCTAATGATAATATCATCATTGATGTTTTATTTTACTTTTAATGTTTATCCACTAGTCTATCAAATTAATTAGTACTTCCATTACATTGTAGAAAATACATACACGGAATAAAGGAAAATTCTATTCTTGTCTGATATATTCTTATTCTACTTAAAATTAAATTTGCTAAATATAATATACAATTTCCCTTTATTTCAAAAACCTACACCCAGTTATTTGTAATTTTGCACCATTTTTCAAAAATGTTTATACAAACATTATTTTGTATATTACAAAATAAATAAAAATAAAAGGTATAAAACAAGAACAAGAAAAGTTGTTTTAGTATTAAAACGTAGGCGAGTAGCGGTGGGTTAGCAAAATAGGAAAATAAAACAATTCCAGTAGACAGGAGGAAGAAAAAAAATCGGAAAAAGGCAAACAAACAAAAAGGAAGACGCGCATGAAAAAAGAACAAAGAAAGTGGCGGAGTCATAGAAATATGTAGCAAGACGAACGACATCGAGTCGAGCTATACTGTCGTAAATAAAGGCGAGGAAGAAGCGAGATCGCGTAACCGGGGTCCGTGATTCGTGGCACTGAAGCGACTGAACTTCTATGCGAGTGAAACGGTGAGATGCGTCGAGTCGCGTTGCGAGAACGACGTCGAGACGGGAACGCCCGTGGGGGGATAATAAATATAAAAAGAGACGAGGGCTGCGGGATTATACGTATGACGGGTCTACGAGAGTGCGGAGGCGAGATGATATCTGGTCGTGGAGGGCTCACGATGATAAATCCGCAGGTTGCGAAGCCGCCACGGGAGTAGCGGCGGACGCCGAGAGTCTTCGGCGGGTCTTTGTCCCGGTCATCGGCGCGGTCAGATCGATGGCACCCTTCGTTACCGCGAGATCCAAGACACCCGTCGATTTATTTCGTATTATTGATTTTTTTTTATCGCGACAGTATGCGGAAACTCCTTTTAACCCCAACGCCTGAAATATTATGCAATAAAACATAAGACTTTCGATCTATTACGCATTGAGAGTTAACCGTAAATCACCGACAAGTTGTCTCGCACTTTTTCATCGGCTGACCAATGGAATGTTATATTTTTTTTGAGATCTTTATTTGAGAGGCAACTTTTGTTTATGGACCGTGCAAGTGTTTGAATTCATCATTTTTACGTGAGAAACCCACCCATCTTAATAACAGCGGAGAATATATTTCAGTGTCAAAATCAAGATTGAAGCACGCTGAAATTGAATGGACTTCATTGATAAATTACACTTTTATATGAAAAGTGAATTGATTCATTTATTATTTAGGTGTTTATTAAAATCTTGATTAACATCGAGAAATTTGAACTGGCGTTATTGATTATGTTATAATTATTTTGCTATTAATAGTTTGTTGTAGATAATTATTCGCGGGTAAATTTTGTTTTCTCATCTTTTTAGGCACAAATCTATCGATCGTTTAGGGAAAATGATGTACCGTGACACAGCGATCTTAACTTTGAGATAAAACTAAATATATTATAAAGTTTGCGTTCATAAATGAAATTTAATGACTTGAACGAGCTAAGAATAACGCCAGACTTAATAATTCGCAGTCTTCAAATTGTAGTCTAGATTTTTAAAGCAGCGTGATGTAAACAGCTGAATAATATATAAGACTTTTTTTCTATTGCTCTCCTTCAAGACTACACACGACTATAAATCAGTATGAATTTTTTATGCCTCTTGTTTTCGCGTGGAATGTAACGTCTTCTTTTCAATTTTATTATACAACATTTCTTGTCGAGATTTATATTTAAAAGTACGTTCCTTCAAAAGAAAAAGGAGACGAAGAGTGTTTATTTGCAGAAATAATTATATTGAAACAAACAAACTCTTTATTCGATCTGGTCTTATTTCAATATTCATTTTCATTTGTTTAACATCCGTTCATGAATAAATAAATTGATTCAGAAATAAATGAATGTAACACATAAACGAACGAGTATTGCAAAAAATATATACATTATCAAGAGATTATCAATGAACAAGAAGCATATGGTGTGGAGAATATTTTTTAATTTATCGTAGATAGTAAACTGATGCCATTGTAGTTTCGAACAAATTGAATCAAGCCCCTCGTCGCAATTACAATTAAAAGTGCCTATCCCATAATTTACATCGTCAACAAGCGAAGTCAATTTACACGAAAAACCGAGCAAAAATCAATATAAAGTGCAGAACACGCGTTGGGCAAATATAATAAATTGAATTTGGTGAAAACAAATTACATAAATACTTAAACTCTTGATCATTAATAAAACTGGTTGAAAACAAACGTCGACCGATATCAAACGTACAATTAAACGCAACACGTGAAAATTAAATGAAAATAAGTCGTTGATTGTCGTGTTGCAAACATGGCCAAATGAAATCCAAACAAATAGCCGCAGGTCGTTGACTCGAAGCGACAATTTATGTAATATCTTGCGCCCGGCAATCATTAAAAGATAATCGGCAGAAAGAAGGTTGCAAGATTTTGTTCCCAGTCGATTGCGGTGTGTGCTGGAAAATGTGATGACAAAAAAAGTCGGCTAGAAATGTTGAGCGCATAATTCTCGTTTTTCAAATGCCTCGTTTCTATTGGCGACAAAAAAACAAAAAACAATAAAAAAAAATGCCGGCATAAGATGGCCGGTTGGCGGAAGTCCAAGGCATCGGCGTTATTTTTTGCCGGCCGCGTCTGACATCGGCGTTCCCTAGAAACCGATTCGCGCGACAGACCGAGACCTACCTCTCGTTTTCCTGTGCGCGCACGCTCGCTCGCTTTTCTCTTTATCTTTGTTGCAAGCAAAGACCGGCATAATCGGCCAAAAAGGAACAGACGAGGCCGAGCCAACGAGACGCGATGATGTTTTAATCCGAAACAGGTCGTTCGCCCAGACCCAGACCAGGGATATTCCCTAAAGTTTTTTTGTCTGCAAAACTATTCACAATGCGTGTTTTATGTTTATTGTCTGGTTGACTGAATTCAGCCAGTAATAGTTATACAAATTTAAATTCAGCTTTTCTGTATTTGTTCGTTATGGTCAAATTATGAGGATCAAATTATATGCGCTGTGGTTTTTTTTGAACAGGAATATGATGTTGACGCAAGCCAAGTGAAAGTATAGCCGCTTTACATTTGATACTCTAAGTCGCGGAATAGTTAAAAACCGCACGTCAAATTATACCTGCGGATAATCAGCTTAACACGAGAGTGAATGATCTACGAATTTTTATTCATAAAAGATATTTTAGTCAGACCAAATACCCAATCTGTCGGCAAAGATAATCTCATCTGCATCATGTTAACAGCTAGTTTATGATTTTTCTTATTTTCCTGTGTTTCTAGGATAATTGCTAAAGGATAGTATTCGATAAACAATTAGTTTCTGAGGTTTCAATTATCGGAGTTGTTTAATGGAATTTATTAATCCATCAGTTCAATTATTGTTTTCATTCGAGTTTGAGAAGGAATATATTAATTGTAATCAGATATATATTGAATTAATAATACATAATATCAATATATAATGTTGTTCCAATGGTAATGTATAAAGTGAGCAACACTTCTTTTTACATTTTATGCTTCTTTTTATTTAAATATTTTATATGTTTTATTTTTCTATTATAATTATCTATTATTATCTAATATAATAATCTATTTTAGATTTAATTTCATTGGAAAAGTAAATGTATAAATAAAGTAAAAAAAGCACTCTTTTACGCGGTTCAAGTTTATTGAAATACCACTGAATAAGTGGTAATTTGTATAAAAGCAAACACTTGGCAACATACGAAGCAATAACATTATAGGTATCAAGTTAGAAGTAACACAAATAAACTATTTTTTAAACGAAATTGGTTATGATCATTGTATCGATTTCTTTTTTATAGAAAAATAATGTTTTCATAGAAGAATTGCATTTTTTGTATCGTCATATAATTTCATATCCTCGACAAGAAATCAAATTATCATAAAAAATTAACAGTTGTTATTTTAAAATGCGCTAAAATTGTTGAATCGACACATTAACTTTGCTTCACATCCAATAATTCATTAGTTGGAAATCTGGAAAGAATCGATAGCCAGCTTTCAACCGCAATATTAGAAGTTAAAAGTAAAACGTCAAAGGAAAAATATTTGGCGTACTTAAACGAAATCCCAGCGTGCAATGAATCGACGCAGCACAAAGCCAACAATGTGACGAATTCTGAAAACACGTTGCAACATTTTTCCCGTGTCAGCGGCGCTATTAATCGTCGATGAGCGTTCGGATAATAGAAACGCGGGCGTCGGGCAGAAGGGAGCACGTCGATAATTGGAACACTCGAGTCACTCGGAAGGATGCTTTTCTTTCTTCGTCTTCGTGCTTCTTCGAGTACACATGTCCTCGTCAATTGCGAACAAGCGCAATTCAGCTACGAGAAGTTTGGTCGACTGGAAAAACTATCAAAGCCGCCACTGCTGCTGGTCGGTCTCTTTCGCCACACTATAAAGACGCGCAGGTGGCTTTTTTCTGTGCCGACCTTCCATTGGTCGGCCATTAGCATTGCAACGGGGAAAAGAGGGAATGGAGAGAATAAGTATATGTAAAGAGAGGTCGATGCGTCGCGAAAAATGTCCGGGTTGTGAAAGACGTTTTCCCCCCCAGCAATGACGACGAACGAGGACAAAAGTTTTGAAAAGCTCATTCAACTGGGGATGTTACAAATGATGTATGGGGCCTTAATAGTCTGATTTACGAAGGTCCCGTTGCCGACGACTCTATTACGTTTCATGCGGTTTCATTCGACGCAGCGTAACATAAAAGCACTGGCGCGCTTTTTTTTTCCGCCCGATGCCCCTTGCATTCAAGCAACGCATCATTTTGTCATTCGGTTGCGCGCGCTTTAATTACGCCGGCCGACCGGCCACGTGGGTTAAATAATTCATCCGCGCCACAAGCGACTCACGTTACGTGAGTCATTTACATGGACACAAAGTTGGCGATCGTCGGCGTTATCCGATCGAACAATTAGTCGTGTTGATTGCTAAACGAATCACAATGTTTATACAATCAATCGCTGTTATAACTACTGTCAGTGTTATTTATGTTGTTCATGAATGTTAATGCTTGTTTTTGTAACTTTCTCGCATTGTTATTGTCTAACGAATAACAAAAATGGCTGTTGCTGATCTTATTCTTACTGTTACTGATAACATTATTGTTGTTATTATTATTACTTGACATTAAGGTTATTACTGCGATCGCAATAATAAGATTTAAAATGTGCACAAGAATGTGAGTTGCAAGTATGGCAAAAATATGATTGCGCTTGACGTAAGATGTTAATAATGTATAATAATAGCATCAACGTCAAAACAAACACGAAGCGATATGGAAAAATGGTTCATTATCTTGCAGAGGCGGTACATCAGACGAGCGCGAGTAGTGCCAATGAAAAAGAAACAGACGAGAGATCTTGGGAAGAGAGCGAAGTGAGATCGCTCCGGTACTCGCAGTTCGTCAGAACGAGGTATAAAGGTTAATGAGCGCGCGGATGCAACCTATTATTTTGGCCCGTTCGGCATAAGCCGAGCGCGCCATCGTATATACATATACACATAGTGTGCACCAATGTACACCTTTGGGACCTTCTCTTTTGCGCATTATTTTTAACTGCGCGCGCTATCGTGCACGATGATATGTAGATATCATTTCAAAAAAAAAAAAAAAAAAAAAAAACGTGAACAAGATAAAGAAAGGTTTACAGTGTACTACAGAAAACACAAAAGATTCAATAAAACTGGGAATAATCTATGTCAAAAAAATGTCGGAAATGTTTGAAAGCTTAAAGAATGATGATTTAAAAATGAAGGGAAACTGGCAGCTTATAGAAAGTGTACAAATTCTAGAAATTCATTCATTTAAAAATATTAGAAAATTAGAATCAATGTTGAACTTTCAAACAAGTAACCGGAATTACAGGAGATTATTGTAAATTAAGGCTGGAAAATATAGTCTTGATGTTAAATGTCGCAGCAACTCACGTCGAACTTCGTGCGATCATAAAGTGTAAGATGACGGTACGTTTTCTGTAAAATGAGTGTTTATAATGTCGATTGATTCTCTGAATACTCTGACTTTTCGAAATAAAATGTTAAATATGAATCATAATTTTGAAAAACATGTTTCCTTGACTTTAAATCTTACATATTTTGGTTTACAATTATCACAAAATATCTTCTGTGAGGTCCTATGAATCAATTAAATTATATAATTATCAAATTTTTTCTAAAGAACTATACAATAAATAAGTTTATATCAATAGGTCTGTTGATGACTTGAGAAATGTACAACTTTTGTGTATTTCTTATAATATGTTATTCTACGAAGCAATCTATTATAATAATATGATAATACATAGTTCATTAATTGTCATAAACAATTCAGTTAAATCCAAATAATAAATTCAAACAAAAAACAGTTAAAAATACTATAAAAACAGAATAAAAAATTATTCCTAATGAATTTACATACAAAACTACTTACTTTGTATATTTTTTTTCAAAAAATAAGTATATTCCATAAATAATCTGATTATTTGCTAGCTTATATTTTCTAAGTTAATAATTAATGCTATTGTGAAGATTCTTATTGTATAATTGTATATCTTATTTACATACTGTAATTGAAATCAATTGTAATAATACATATCATACTAATTAGGCAACGATTTACAATAGACGAATAGATCCGTCAATGTTATTATTATAATTGGTCATTTAATTAAAAGAATTAATTAAAATAGTAAAGTCAATTCACATTACATATATATCAAGGAAAAATATACTTTCTTTTTTAAACTTCAAGAATATTACTTAAACTCTTAATTCCATTCAGTCTCAATAATCGATTGATTTTGCTGAAAATTCAATTGAAAATGATTTTTATTTAATTCATTTTAAAATAAACCGTAATCCCCATGGGTATACCCCGATCGTATTATCTCCCATGAAAAAAAGAACGTAACGAAGTATAATTTATTATAGACAATATCTCATTTTCCATATTTTATCCATACAACAATGTTTTAAAACACTACAAAAAGAAAGCGAGAGAAAAAGAACGCATATCAAACATCTGCGTGGGTGAAGTACCCCTTGGGTGACTCTCCGGTATGCAATTTAAAATTCGTCCCCTCGTTCGCGGAGATTGCATTTCGCGTTCATATTTCAACGGCCATACGTATGGACCGTGGGGATTCGGCGGCGACGTTTTGACGTTGACGTGTACGAAACGATCGGTACATAGAATCCGGCCAAGTCCACGGCTAATCGTATCTGGCAGTGCGCGGGTGACCGCTTTACACAACCCGATCATGTTTTGCGTCCTGTAATACTCGCCACGGTTATCTGAATAAAGTATATATTATTTACAGCGGCACTCGCGGACTCCGGCAGTTAGCTGCCGTAAATTATAACGCCAACGTGTGGACCGTCAAACGCGCCAGATAACGCACATATGTACACTTTTCTGTATGTGTATGTATGTATATATATATGTGCGTACTTGCACTCGCTTCAACGTATATACTTAAGTTATTATTCGTGAACATATGAGACTGACAGCGGGCTGACAATGCGCCAGTATAATCACGCGTCGTTTTGTTACGCTGCATTGTGCGAATTGTTGTTGGCAAAAATGCTTCTAATTAACATAATCTGTGCAAGCAGATAACACTGATATCGCTTTTCAATAAAGTCAACACGTACATTTTATGGCGGTATGACACGCCGATAGTTTTTCGCTGATAAATGTATTACATTTCGATTTGGAAAGTAAGTTGTTAACGATAACAACAATTTCGAAAGGATATTTTCGGCCGATTATACTTGCTGCACAGACGAGCTTATCAGTGATTAATGTCAACGTTTTGTTAATGGTCTTGATTGAAAAATTAGTATTTGGAAGGTTGCCGCAGATAAAAGAGCGCGTTAATCTGCGCGTGCATTTCTGAAGTAGATATTTATGCAGGTGCGCTTTTAATGAGACCTTTCGAGTGTTACAAAATGATTATTTATCGCGGCTATTAGCTGACTGAACGGTGGTAATGCCTGAAATTGTTAGGCGTGATTTTTTTTTCTAGCCAAAGACTATGTGGATGAATTACTGGTCTTTAAGATAAAATGTAAGGTGTCTATGATAATTGCTAGATTAAATTGTTGGAAAAGTACTGTTACTATTTCGAAATAAAATAATCACTGATGACGATCAGCAGTGCATTTTATTTCAATGCAATTTATTATTTGAATTCTGAAGTAGCAGTTGGGAAAGCAATTGAAGTAATTAATACTTTATTATGTTCATCATTTTACAGTAACAAGATTTTGTAAGCCGCATTATTTTCATTTCTAACTGAATAAAGAAATATGTAAAATTAAAAGTGAAGAAATATTGAACAAATAATGATAGCAAGTGACAAATAAATAATCCACCTAGACTATTTGTTCATTAGAAATAAAATGCAAATAAACTGAATAGTTATAACGATTTCGATTTTGTGAATGACTTGAATATAAATTCAAACAAGTAAAGTCTCTGTTACAAAATGACAAGTAATAAAAAGCAGAAAACGAGGTTTCGAAATAAAAATAAACGAAATGGAGTCAATCGTCTGATGGCCCTGACAGTAACGCGCCTAAAATATGTCGAGTATGAAAGCCTATCAAATTGAAACCCAAAATACGTGTCGCGCGAATAAATACAACTCGTCGTGGCGTTGAAAAAGCGTGCAAAAAGGGCTTAAATCACGGAGGACTTTTTATCGTCCGTAAATTAATTGACGTAAAGGCGCGCATCACAATGCGTGGCTGTAGACGCGGCAACAAAACAGGCACCCATTTTTGCCGCGTGAGAAAGCTTTGCGTCGATGAGCTTTTGTTAACGTTAACGCGAGGTCGTCCGGGAGACCATGATAAGCGTGGCCCCGGCATACAATGGATCGCATTGATCGTCGTGATCGCCGTGATATCGGCGTAATTAAAGGCCCGTTGTGATCGATCCCTTTTATTCGAAGAGATGTGCGTGACTCTCTCACTCTCTGTCTTTCTCTACCTGCGCGTTCGTACGTTCATTTATTTACTTGCACCGAACGTCCACTTAGTGAGGAAAAATGGAATTGTGCATGTGTCGTGGATATTTTGCAACGCATGTGCATGATACGTGTACATTTGTTATTGCGCCGATTATTGTAGACATGAATGCTGAAATTTGTTATTTCGTGTGTTTATGTCAGAACTACACAGAATGCCATTATTTTAACAATTTAAAAATGCATGAAAAATTGTAATAACGAAATAAATAGTTGATATTGATAAATGTGTCTATTAAGTGTCCATCGATCAGTTTCAACTTATAATTAATAAGCGAACGAAAATATATGTTTCTGTTGCGTTGATATAATTATGGTTACAACATTCACTATGATCTTGAAATATGAAAACTGATGTGAACTTTTGAACAAAAAAGAAAAACTCGTTTGGGACTTAATCCCATTTGTATCTTCCCACAAACGTGATTTCAACGGGTTTGAGGAAACAACGTAATAATGATTAATGACGAAGAAAGTGTCATCAATCATACATTCTTTTAATTACCTCATACTTTTTTGACATTTACTCATATTACCTAACTATGGATTTTCCAGAAATCCAACCCTTCATTTTCTGTAACATTAAAATTCTTTCAAATCAAGCGCGACATTCATATATCTCGACTTTTGTTAATATTACGTGAACAAAGAATGTGTTCAAGCCGAGTGTTCCACTCGAAGCCAAGATATAATCATATCGGTCGTACGTGTTAGCCACATGTCTTTTCCTTTTTTTTTGTTCGTCGCCCGTTACATGTAATAATAAGTTTCCTCTCTTCATAAATCCGAATAGTACACGCGTGACTGCACTTTTCAATCCGGACACGTTTTGGCCGTTTAGGAAGCAGCCCCGCGTGATATCACCCTCGTGTTGAGCGACGAATCACGCGACACCTCGATAGGGATGAAGTCATATTACCGGCTTAAGTTTCGGCAGCCGAAAGGTGGGGTTGTAGCGCGCGCCGTCATCCATTCGTTTTTTTCTTTCTGTCGACGGCTCCGTGTCGCGTCATATTTATTTCAAATTACGTGGGGGGCACACTTCGCTGATAAGACTGCCGGATTTGCTTTCTTTTGTTGGCACTATGCGCGACGGCTGACGTTTTTTGGACCTTGGGATTTTAAAATGATGAAGGTTGACTTTTGCTCTCGAGAAGAGATCTCAGAGATAACGAAAGTTGGGGTGAACTGAAAATCGGGAAAGAATAATGTGCGAAGAAAAATTTTTCGAAGGGACCGCTGGATGAGATTTGGGATTTAGCCGAGTAAATCTACGATGTGCTGAAGAATCCTACGTAAGGGAGACTCTCGGTTCGTGTAATCCACGTGTAATTACACTGGCAAGATCGAATTTATTATTCCTTCTTTTATATTGGAGGCAGTTTCAGTGAGAGCAATGTTTTTTCGATTGCGTGATGACACTGCGAGGGGATGAAAAACAATATATTATGGTGCGAAATTAGTTTTTGATGTGAAGATTATGCGAGTTATAAGGACGAATGTGTTCAATTATAGTAATCATAATTGATTCTAACGTAGAATAGGAAAAAAGAAAATAGGAATTTATAAATTCTGAACATTTAGAATAACATTACGAAATAAATTCAGTTTTAGATTTCTATATTTTACAACAAGAAATGTAACTCTATTGAATTATGTTGAATTTATCATTAATTATAATACTGTTTATAATTAAAAGCCAAAAATATTCAAATTCTCCACTAATTAATTATTCAAAACTAATGCAAATTCTAACGAAGAGATTTTGTCTAATAATTTATTCTGTACGAAAATTAGATTAATTTTGGTACAGTTCATTTATCAAGTACTCGAATTTTGAATATTTCAAAAAGACGAATAACCGTGGGAATGAATTTTTCTTTCCATCGACCTGGAAATCCAGTTCATTCATCTTATCACGGAATACATTATGTTAACAGGTTGTGAGCGAATTTTTCCTTTAAACTTGTCGGTATAAACAAGTGTCTCACCTGTCAATATACATATTTCGGATTATAATGTAAATATAATTATGACAAAGCGTAAAACAACGAATCGATATTCGCCCGGGTTAATCATATTCGGCGGGCGTGTATATCGCGAAATCAAATCAACGTACCAAAAGTCCAACATCCAATTATCGACGCTATTATACGCGAGTAAATAATCCCATCATTGTTCCCCTTATTTAATTAATAATATATAGGTAACAAACATTTTCACACTTTCAACACGGTTACCAACTGTGCGTAATTAATTACATCGCTTCGAAATCTGCCTTTTACCTTCAAACAGTCTTTGTTAAATGATAAATGATTTGACGCTGGTTACAGGCGGCGTAAACAAACGCCTGTCATCATCGACGATTTCACGTCCTAACGATGCACGGACCGGTCGCTCGTAAAGCGTGACACCTTAAGACTCTTTCTCTCGCTTCCTCTCTTTCGCTCTTTCTCTCGAAACAACATCGTTCGAATGAGAAAATCGTGCGTGTAATTCGGTGTGACGGAACCAACATATTTGTCACGAGACATAACTCGGAAAAACACGCAACAATTTTCCACTTCTCTTGCTAAAGTGAGACAAACGGCTAATTTTCCATGAAAACCAAACATAAGTTGTGTGCCAATTTGATCGGATTGTCTCCTCCCAGTTGGCGTGGCGAACCGAAACCGCCAATTTGTGGAATGCAAATCCGGTTGAACGTCATCTTTGATTGGCCGAGCTTCTTATTCTTTCTTTCTTTTTTTTCTGACTTCTTCTTTTTGCAGGTAATAAGCTCTTGGTTTGATTTGCGATGGCTGACGAGAGGAAAATAAAGAGCCCAGAAAGCAAGAGAAAGACAGAGAGCAAGAGAGAAGTAACGAGCGCACAATCGATCCCGCGCAACCCCCTTATCACGCACCGACTCATCTCACCGGCTTGGGCTCTTCTCCCTAGCTGTTATATTCGTCATTATCTTCAGAGGGAGCTTCTCATTATAATGATTATTACTCGCGCGTTGGCGTTTACGAGCCGGTCTACCATGCTCGTTTTGTCCGTGTTATAGAACTACTCCATGATTTTGCGTAGCCATCGCTTTGATCAGCCTTCATCAAATTCCCATCTTTATCCATCACGCGACACCTGATGTTACGCCGACCCTTTATGTCATACCATTGTGCACCATGCGTTACGTAATGCCACTACAGGCTCCTTTCACTGAATCGATCCGAAACACGCTTATCCGTGTAAATTAACCGGATATCTTTTCTACTCCAAACTCTACTTACGCTTTGTATCAAGTTTTGGACGCAGTTCATCGAATCTTACGCTTTTGATTATTTATTTCTGTTTTCGCCTTGTATTTGAATTAAGAGTATCACATTGTAACTTTATATCTCCAAGTTTTTTTCAACATTCAAGTCAAAGATAAGAAAACGAATGAAAACCTTTTTTACTCTCACTTATTATATTTTCATAGATAGACGATACTTGAGAATTTTTCGAATTAAATTGTAGTCAAATTGGTACAAATGTCTGTAATTCAATAATGTTACTTAATGGGGTTATGCACTTAAAATAATTTATATAATATAACTAAAATCAATAAAATAATTCACTTTATCTCTGTAAAGCTAAATTTCATATTATTCGGTAAAATTTCATTTGTTATAACTCTAATTTAACTGTAAGTTTATTTCTTATTTTTCATCGTATATTTGCGTTATCGCATACTTTGATATTATAATCAAATATTATAATCAATTTGTGTAGGAACTGTGTAACATTAATGATATTTCTAAGGATTTGCGAAAATAACGATACTCTCTTTCAAGATAAGTTGTAATTAATTAAATTTTGGTATCGATTTAATTCTGTATGTAATTCAGTGAAAACAACAATAATGTATTAGCTAATAAGATAAATATATATAGTATGTATGAAATTACACTTTATCATGATAGTTTATCGATTAATTGAATCTTTAAATCAAACATCCATTTTGTAAATTTGTAATTGAAGTGTTCTAAAATAATTGTGAATTTAAACAGAACGTTAAACGCAGCCAGATAATTACAATCTAAATGTTAAATAATCAATTAGAAAGTTGTTTGCAGTTTAACCGAAAGTTTTTCGAACAAATAGACTACGCAAAAATGAAGCACCCGACCGTGACAACGCAGAATCATATTATTCACGTTCAAATGTACGTCAATTTAATTTCCTTCTACTTTATTCAAATCCGAAGGTAACTTTGAATAATGCACTTAAACCGCCGAAATTCAAAGCGGCAAATAGAATTACTGTCAAAGCCGTTGTCAAAATAATTAACGCTTATATAATATTTCTTGCTTTTTCTCTACAAAAATAAATAACAATATCTGAAAACGATAAAAAATTGAGAAAGAACATTAAAACCAACATTGAAAAGTTTTACGCTGACAATACCTTCACAATACAAAATATATTTAGAAATATCAGCAAAAATATATTTAAATTAAAATATATAAAATATATTTCTGGTAAAAGTTTATACACTTTATATATAATTAATATATACTTTTAACAAAATATATAAAAATATAATGAAAATATATTTTGCTTATATAAAAAGCGGCAAAAATTTATTTTGCTAAATACTTTTTTTCCATGAAGGCATATATTATTTCAATGCAGCCATTATTTCAATCAAATTAATTTAATGCGTATTTCTGTGTGCAGTTACACACGGTTTTCAATCATTCCGTGAAATGTAAATCATCATCGTTTGTATCTCCGCAGCAGAGATGCAGCCGCCGCCGCGCGGGAATTCATGCTTGGCTCGAAAATGCACGAAATCTTGACATACCGCGAAACAACGACGTTGAAATGTTTCGCTGAGATTCCTTCGTTTCGTCTGCGAACGCCGACAGTCCTCGAAAACTCTCGTTGCTGTTGCCGCGCTTATTCCGAATTTACGCTGTGTATATACGCCCAAATACGAGTGAAAGGGAGGTGTCGCGCCAAGTGCCTCGCTTCTCGTCGCTACTCATTTTCAGAGTGAGACATATTCGCTTCGACTATTCTTGTTTCTTCTGTCACTTCTTCTTTTTTGTGTGTCTCTTTTTTTTCGTCTCTCTCGTGCTTTGTCTTCGGTATAGAAACGATTGCCGCTGGCCACCTCGAGAGAACGAGTGAGCCTTCAAAGTTTTGCCGA
>JABFPJ010000949.1:0-30739 GCA_022817425.1 Gryon sp. ZL-2020 | reverse complement strand
TGCCGACTATTTTAAAAATTGATTTCACATATTTTTATATCAGTAAAAATTAAATCTAATAAACACTAATATTTATATTAATGTTTAATTAATCTTAATAAAAAATTTAGTTAATTAATTAAATGTTTATATTCTTTTTAAACATAAATAAATGAATGTAAATTTATAATTCATTGTTATTATAAATTAATATTCATTCAATAATTCATTTGTATCTATCTATCCATTTCTATAATATTTTTCCTATTAGTATATAAAATTATTTAATATTTTATAATTAATATAATATTTAATACAAAATATAATATTCTATTGTTTATTAAACCATGCATGTATACGTTGGCTCTAGGTTGTTATAACGTTGGCTGCATGTTGGCAGTACAACATTAATCACGAATTGGTAAATAAACAATATAAAATTTACGTTACTCAGCCACGAAAAACGCACTTTTCACTCCTATGAGGTTTTTGAAAAGTGCGTTGTTTCGTTCCTTCGTAACGAAAAATATCGTTTCCACCATGGGAGACAAACAGAAATTCCTTCCTCGTGCGATTACAATCCTCGCCTTTGGCTCTCGGATTCTAAACTTTGCACGAAGTAGCGAATTTCTTTTTTTGTCTCGAATTTTGTCTCCCTTGATACAAAAAATACTATTATGTATATATTATTTTAACATTGGTTTAACGTGGTTTGGAAAAAGTTGGCAAAACGTTGTTATATGAAGTTGGTATAACGTTAATTGAAAAAAGTTGCCTACGTTGGATAAAGATTATGTTGGTGTCATATTGAGATAATGTTCGTAGCCTATGTTGGTTGAACAACATCGACTAAACATTGGTAAATAAACTTGGAACAACATTGGTTATAGGTAGCTTGCCGACATTCATTTATTGAAATAATGAAAATTTGAACGTTATATATATACGTTGATTCTACGTCATTTTATCGTTGGCTAATTACATTGGCTGAACAATATTAGCGAAACATTGGCATTTAAAGTCACTAAAATGTTGGCCAAACATAGGCTGCCGATATCATCTACCGACATACGTTCTTAATTGTAACAACGTTGGCAACCAATGTGGGCTGACTAACGTTGATTCAATGTTGGCTCAAAGTGGATAGTGTTGGTGCAACGTTGAAAGACAATGTCGTTTGCCAAAGTTGGTAAGATACTGTTACGACTGTAAAGTGGTCTAAATATTGGCAATCTGCCTGGGTATATTTACCTAAATATGTGTTTTTTCCAATATATAATCAATTCAAAATTTTGTAATGATGTAATTAATGTGATACACTATTAATATTACAAAATTTGAATAATAATTATAATAAACTATTGAACTGTATGGATTTGTTTTGAATTTAAATGATTTGAAGTTGCCAATTGATAGTATTCAATTTCATATAATAGATTTTGGCGCCAAATCTGATGAGGAAATAAACATTATTTCGAAACGTTAATTATTAAATATTATTCTTTGGGATAACAAAATTTACCACAAAAAATGAAATCCTTTATTGCTTCTAAATGTAAATGCAGAATTGTAGCGATTTTGATGAACGACAATTAAAATATGAATACAATAAAGAATAATGATTTGAATCAGTGTTATATGATAGGTTACGAATTGATCAAATTTCAATTCGTGTCGAGATTCGAATATATATGACGATCAAACGGAACCAAACGAAAATAAGGTGGAAAAAAGGTACACGATATTTTAAAACGGGATTCTTGAGCTTTCATAGATGACGCGATAAAATTCCGGGATGCTCATAATGTGCATATTTTACGCGGCGGAATAATCAGATTGACCAAAATTCTTGGATACGTCACGATTAAAATTGTGGGCAGATCGTTGATCGGATTAATGATGTCATAAAGTGAATAAAATATCACCAAGATGAGACACAATGCAACCCAGGATATTCGGAATAACTAAGTCACGGGCTTCCCTGCTTCTTTCTCATCTGATGGATGATATAAATGGCTTGGCTGCGTCTAACGAGAGCGAACCTCAGATCGTAACATTTTTCCCAGCAGGTGGCTCCGTATTTTGAAAAAGTCGCTCGGCCTTCTTTTGTTCAAATTCGATTGACCGATTTGAATGAAAAATCGTCTCTTCCATGGGCAAAGACCGATGATCCCCACGCTCTTTGGATTTGTCACTCACTTTATGTCACTCTCGTTGATGGCTTTGATATCTTGTGTAAAGATTTGTAAATTAATGATTTCACTGATACGGATAATAATTTCATTAATTTTGTCGTTGTTGTTGTTTAGTTTTGACATATTCAAAGTGCCATCGATTAATATTTTTCATACTCACATAATGAAAACACAATTTTTCTTTCTTGTTTTTTTACCTATTTTTTTGGTTAATGACGACTTGAAAAAAAAATTAAGTCGTCAAAGAAAAAGGTCCATTATTGTTAGTTGGAAATTAATGAAGTTAATATTGATATCTGATAAAAAAATTGAAAATTGAAATAATATATCATATTTGAAAAACATGCGGGTTTTAAAAACAAGTCTTAGTGAAACTACAAATTGAAGTTGTTAATATTTAAATGTCATACATTTATTATTAATTATAATATTTTGGGGGAATATTTTTATTATCTTTAAAAATTTATGGAAGATACTACTACGTATGAATAGAATTATAACATTATTCGTAGACAAAATTTTAACTCGAGCAAATAAAATTTAGCTGTATTTTTTACTCAGTTTACATAACGGTGTTACAGCTGTAAAAAACTGCAAAGCAAACGGTACATTAGATGACTTTATTTGCTTCAGATGTTCCAGGTAAAAAATTTAAAAACAACCCTAATAGTGTTTGAAGGGAGAAGGGAAAACCCGTACTGGTTTATTTGTATAAAAGTTTTCAATCGGTTTTTAACTACACTTGCCTAATATTAAATTTACAGTGTTTCCAGTATTAGAAATACACTTTCTAGTAAGTATTTATTATTAAAAAATTGTAACATTACTTTTCAATCAAACATCCAAAAACTTCGCTTGAATAAAAAAACTTTTTTCAATAAAATAAGAATTTCAAATTAAACGTTAGTTTCTAATTATATTCTAATTAAAATATAATCAGAAATTTAATCTTATTTAATCAAGTGGCATTATAATATATAAAAAGACGGAACTTATTTTATATTTAAGGAAGTTCGATCTTGGAGTAGGACATAATTATCTATTTTCCTTTTTGCACTTATTAGTTTTCCATACAAAAATTTACTCTTCCAATATATTCCAAAAAATCCAATATAAAAAAATCATTTTTAACATATACATTAAATAAGAAAAGACAAACATGTATGCAAAATTTAAAGTATGCCTTCCGTATTAATTAATTATTAAAATATAACACTTTGAAATTTAGATATTTTAACACTAAATATGACAAAAATTTTAACGGTAGGCATATCTGAAAATTTGCATAAATAGTCCTTATTAGTTAAATAATTTAAATACAAAATTTCAAAATTTAATCTTGGATTTTTTCTAACGCTCGAACCTCCTTAAACAAGAAATTTAATTTCAAAAATAGGATATGCCTTCATTTTCAATATCTATTTTTGCTTATGATAATTTCGGTAGCGTCCGTTAATTAGATTTCAAAATTAAATTTGAAATAAAATAAAAAAAATGTTATTCTAATAATCGCATAAATTAAATTTGAATACGTCAAAATAAAAATAAATAAAATAAAATATATCTACTTTGATCTCTAAATCCTTTAAAATGAACAAAAACTTAATCAATCATTAAATTTCTTTGTTCTAAAACCATTTGAGTTATAAATTACAATTATTATCAAGCAGAAAAAGCTTTATAAAAAAACTCTTCCGCGAATGAATAATAAAAGTCAAAAAACTCGAAAGATGTAAAATGAAGCAACTGTTTTGTCATGTAATATATAACAATAAATTTGATCGTTACACGTGTTGATAATTATCATTAATAACAATTGACGCATGTATATCATTCAGCTTGACTGTAATAACATAACTAGAAAAAAAGATGATCAATGTGTGGATGGACGAAAGCAAGATGGAGACATAAAGTTGGGAAATATTGCGATTGATGTTGGTGAGCGGCGAAGAGGGCAGGTAGAAACAGAGGTGCCCTTGAATTAAAATGGTAATAGAAATGTAGCATTTGAATTGCGAATGTCATAGCGTGCTGCAGTGGCGGAGTCTGGGATGTGTATATGCTAAGCAGCGTCTTGTTTTGAATTTAGAACAGGCGCCATCTTGCCGGCGAACTGTTTGCTCTTTGGCCTCATACGTGAGTAATTCGTGCCGAAGATCAGCGCGACCAATGGCGACGATCCAGGAAACTGCGCAATGCGCATCTGTACTGCAATCATATCCACGACGTTATATCGCCGCAAAATAATGTGCCGACTTCGTGCATTTTATTATGCAATAGAAACGCGTTATTGTCTCATGTTAATGTGTCACACACTCAACCATACAATAACTTGTAAGCTTATTTTCAGCATCATTGAGCTCTTTGTTTTTACAATTAGTTTATCAAGTAATTTATTATCTTCGAGAATCAAGTTAGTGCTTCTATTGAAAATCATAAATGTTTCTATTTAAACAATTTTAATATAAAGTAAAATGTTAATTCAGAATTTTAGTTGAAATAGATGATTTCATGGTATATTTTTAAAAAACGTTAAAAAAAGTTTCGCTTTTTTCAAAAATAGTACAAATGAAATTGACCAGATAAATCACAACGTATAATCAATAAGCTATATAATTACAGACAAAGAAACAGATTTTGATTGTGTAATATATAATCAGAGGAGAATTGTGAGGAAATCTAAGGACTTCTAAGATTTTTCTTGCGATTTGGTCCTTAGTTCTATCGACACAAAATGTATATAATTAAATACAAATCAAATGATCATTATTCTAGGTATTTCGTATAATAATTTTGTTACAAATTTCTAACGCTAAATTTCAATAGATGCTTTTGAACTACTTCTACGATTTCTCAACTGAAACATTTTTAAAGAAAACGTTGAAACTTAAATATATATTTCAGCTGACTATTTATAATATAATTAATAAAAAATATTTTCAACTGTGCTTGCAACTACATTTAGGATTTCTGAACTTAAAAATTATAAAAGAAAACATTGAAACTTTTATATTTAAACAGGCTATTTATAATATATTTAATAAAAAATTAATGTTAACTATGCGAATTGTTTCATTCTTATAATAGTTAAATAATTATTCGATATATATATATTTGTATTTCCCATAAAATTGAAATAAAAATTAAGCACAATGTACGCTGGACAAATACAAGCAACTGCTTCCTAATGCAGTTCGAGATTTGTAATGGACATTACAATCGTAACTTATCGACAAATCTTGTATGAGGTATTCAATAACCCAAATGCAACGAGATATTCGATGTCTACGTTATAACGATACAGCACCTGGCCAAATCCGTTTTAGATGCGCTGAGGATTTATTCCGAACGAAAACTGACTCGTTGCCGCAAATTTATGAGTAACGTCGGATTAAAAAGACCCTTCTTCTTCCTGTCTCTGTCTTTTTCTTTGTAGCTAACTGGCGCCCACCCTTCGTACCCCGTTACGCATAACGAGATCCCCGATATTTCACGAGTTCCTCGTATGCACTAATGACTGTAAGCCGCGCGAAACCAAACTCACAAGTTTGCGACAGATGTTAATTTCAAATCACACCAAATTATTTTGTCAATTATTTAATATATAATTTTAAAAACATTTAATGTATTAAATTGTTTCCCTGAAACTTTCTTCGTTGTATAAAAAATATCGTATATATTTTCAGTAAACTGTAAGACTAATGAAGGTGAATTATTAATATGTTCACCAGTACGCATAGTTGTACGCAACTAATAGACCAATCATGTTACAGCATTCTAGCCAGCTGTGTACCACTTGTAGCTAACGTATGTTATTTGTTCTTAGAACACAAAAGTACTAGCGAATTTGTATTATTTTGTTGCATAACAAAATTACAGAAACTTAATATTAATAATGTTTATTATCTAAAAATATCGAAATTATTGAAACATTGTTTGATAATTCGACAGAAAAATATCAACAAACGGGAAAGGTTTACCTGCAATTAGTTTGATGTCACGAGTAGATTTCACGCCCCTTTTGAAACGAAATATGAAACATTCCGATGAAAAATAAATGTCCTTTTTCTCATTCATCGGATTTCAACTTTAAAAACTAGCAACGTCACTCTACTCGGTACTCGGACGAAGAGGTGTGTTTGCAAAATGAACGTGAACTTTGGGGAAAAGTTAATAGGTCGCGGCTTGCTCTTGGTCTACCGATTTCACGCTTTAGAATTGTTGGCGACCAAAAGAAAAACAAAGTCTATGAGAAGAGTCCATAAATAACGATAAAAAGGCACTTTAATCCTCTTAATCATGGAAAAGTCATTTTTGAAGCACGCCAAAGTTTTCTATTCAGAAGTCATGCAACGATATTGTTCTAACGTTTGACTTTGAAGGCGTTCCTGCTGAATCTGTGAAAGTCAAAAGGGTCACACAAACGCTACATTATTTTGAGTTTTTTTCCACTACAATTTTCCAACTCAAATAAAAAAGGACATGTCTTTAATTACTTTTGATGACAATTTTTCAACTAAACGTTCACATAAACATATTTTTATAATCAATTTGTATTAATTGATTCAAATAAAATGTATTGACAATAAAATGTATCCACGTTTATGTACCATAAAAATTGTAACTCTAATTTGAAGATATTAAAATACCATCGGACTATAAAAGTGAATACAGCGAACCGACAAGCGAGCTTTGAAAATAAATTATGGACTACATTTCGTGCAATTTCAATTTACAAACAAAGATTTGTTATACTTATAATTTTATTGATGTGCATTATGAATATCATATACAAATGCTGCACTCATACGTTGCATTGGAATCAAGCAGAAGTTTTACAAACAAATGCGACTAAAGACAATTTACGCATGCGATATCCCAACACAGTCGAGAGCATCAATTGAATCAACTGTAAAAAGAACTTTTATTTCGTTGCATTTCGTATCAAGAAATCGACCATAAAATATTTACTGTCGCCTTGCACGACACAAATAGAAATAAACGTATCAAGAAGTAATAACATGCATCATCCATTCAATTATGCATTTTTATACCGTGAAAAGAACGATAAAGCGTAGCTCACATAATAAAATAACGTTTTTCCTTTTTTCTCGCAAACGAAGTAGACTATAAATCTTTGCTATTAGTGCACGTACAAATATCGCGAGATAGCCGACGAAGATTCTTAGATCATTATATCAGAATAATTATTTCTTCAGACATAGACGTTCTTTCACCGCGGCGAAGGACGCTGTTAGATCGGTGTCGAGATGATTTTTTTGTCGACATTTTCCGTCCTTTTTGCTGAAAAAAAAGAAGGAAAAAATTTCTCTTCTTTTTCTTTCTTTTTATTCTTCTTAGTTTCATGTATACAATGATAAACAAGGATATAAGCGAATGAAATCTGAAAGGACTTTGCAAGGATGATGAGCGCAAGGTTGTTTCGACATGTATTTGCAAGTGTTGAAATTATAAACACACCCACGAAGTGTTGATCCTTTGTTAGTGATCGATTGAACAATCGCAAAGGTTACTCAGACCTCGATAAAACTTCCGGATTTCAAGAAATGTAAAGAAATTAAACGATAATTTTTTTAAAAATATAAATTAGTATTGTTAAATGTAGTATAATTTGTTTAATCAAACAACAAATTTTGTTTAAATGCTTATTAATAATAGATAGTATATAATATTTTATAATTTATTGCATTCAAAAAACGCCCGATCATGTGCAATAATTTTGTCTTCATGATTCCTGCATTACCGATCATCACCATGCACCACTATAATTTTATTTAAATTACTTTTCATAATTTAAATAAAATGAAATAATCGTAAAAACTACTGCAGTATTTTTCAACTGTTTGCATACTTTCTTATATATATGCATAATTATATTTACTTAAAATTTTATTATTCTTTAATATTATAAATTTTCCAAATTGAAAAATTACGAATATATTATGTAATCTCAGGTTAATACTTAGTAAGGTTATGTGCTAAAAAACAATTTTAGCCACTTTACAGTGATGAATTTATTTATTGTCTGATAAAAGTTTTGAAGTAGAATTTTTTATTTATTTCTTAAACATTACAAATGTATTCAAATGATAGTTGCTTAATATCAATTATTATCATTAATATAATTAAGCTGTTAATAATCATTACTTATTTTATTAATACTATAATTTTCTTCATATCCATTAATTACTAAAACATTATCAGCCATTACATAAGTTTCTTTTAATGTCTCGAGTACTGATTCAAGAAGTGATATTGATTTAAAAATGTTTAACAACATTATAAGAATCTTCTTAATTACATATTTAGGTAAAATGAATTTACATTCACACATTGTTTTGTTCAATGAAATCAACCAGCAATATCATTCAATCCACTTTAACCTTTTGGAAAATCATTATTTTAATCAAAATGTCTTTACATTAATGAGAAAAACTTCTCCGCGTTGATATATCAAAAGCAATTAATAAATTAATAGTTTATTATATTCATTAATTCCTTTTACATTTTTGTCTATTAAAATTCAATTAAATGGCCAAGACTGTACATCACCATTAAGCCTTTTTTAAATCATCAGTTGTTCTGAAGTGTCGTCTTCAGCATATTCTTATAATTGACAATAGTTACAAATATTTTTTGTTAGGCCATTCTTTTAAACCCATCATTTGACTGGCCCTTAAAGTAGATCTCCATTAATTACTCAGAAGAAAGAGAAAGATGCTAACCGTAAATCGACTTAGAAAGAAGCACGACCCACAGTTTGGACACACATAGTAGGGCAGGATAATTTTTTTGTATACGCCGAAGACGATAATTTATCGATCTACGTCTTGTCTGCTGACTCGCAAGAATCGCGCTCGAATGCTCAACTGATCCAAAGAATTAGAGAAGAAGGACCTCGGAAAAAGAAAGCTTGAACGACGCAGCCACTCGAAGGTGTCAGCAGGAGCCATTGGCAGCCAAACCAAAACACGCATTCTCACCGCGGTGCCGAACAATGCGACCCCGTTGACCGCTATGACCGCTCTAACAATGCCCCCGTCGAGAGATCCCAGGTAAATTTCGCGTTTGTCAGAAATCGCTGCGCCGCACACCACCTTTTTGTAGCAGTAATTGTTCCGAAGACACATTTATTTCTGACAATTGGATTGGAGCACGATCAACAACAAATACAATATCTCAACGAATACAGAATTTCTTCGACAATCGTTTCTTTTTTTTTTTTTTTCTTTTTTTTTATTTTCTTTCAACTTAATACTTTATTTATATCACTGCGTAGAGATAGCAACACACACTCAGTTATACAATTGCATTTTTCAACATTAGGATATGACTTATTTTCAAAATAGCGAGAGATCCAGAAGCGTGATCTACGGTGATAAGCTGCGAAATAAAGTGTCCACTTTATTGCCTCTTTGTCAACGTTTTATTGGTTTCCGAGAAAATTTTATTTCACTTTGGACATCGTTGCGATTGTTTTAGAAATTATTATTATTTTATGAGTAACTGTAATTTTGTTAAAAGTAATGCAAATTTATTTGTGACTTTTTTTCAAGGTTGAAATTCAACTTTAAGTTATCGTTTTGGGGATTTTACATTTAACTAATAATTAAAAATCGTTACATACTAACACAATTTGATATTAGAAGTATATGTATATATATCATTGTAGTAGAATCAGTATATATAATAAAAAGATGGCAAATAAATTATCGATTATTGTTATGATGATTAAAGCAAGCTCGAATATCCGTGCAACAGTACAGCCAGTGTTGCGATAATATTTTGTGTAAAAATATGAAGGCTGCTCGAGATGCGCTACGCGGGTGGCCTGAGAATATTCCTTACCAACAGGACATTATCAAGAATAAGTTAGAAGCTACACTGTGATGTAGATATATTTTGTCACAGTTTACATTGATTCGAGATCATTATTACACGTCTGAAGAGTGAACTTAAATGTAAAGCTTGATGTAATTTGTGACCGTCATTATTAAATAGAACTGAATTTTAATTACTTAAATAAATTGAAAAATATATAAATTCAAAGGTCAAATAAAACTTAAGAGCAATTTTAAGGAATGATTTGACTTGCGAATAGTTCACAAAGTAAAATGCTTTACAATATGGTTATTCGCAGTGTATAGTTTATGATCTAATTATTATAAGTTATAATTTTATATTATTATACATGGCAAAAATATGATATCCTCGAACTTTAAGTCATAATTTTATATCTCTGAAAATGTTGTCTGAAAATTACTTACATTAATTTAAACGATTTTTACATTAATGTAAAAAAATGTAGTACAGTATTTTTTTATTAATTCACTTATAGTAATCAAAACAATTTTCTTCTAATTGAATAAACCATTTTACATGTTTCCTTGTAGAATTAAATTAAAGAAATAAGACTGAAATATTATTAGAGATCATATATACCGTAACATGAACTCTGAACATTTTTATAATCCATCAACTCTGTATGCAATACGAGTTTCATTAAACGTAAAAAGCCATTTGAGTATACGAAGAGTATTATTTTCTAAATAATTATCAATCTGTCTTGCAAGCGTGTTCATTGATTTCGACACGTAAATGTATTGAGTCAAAAAGTGTGCATAAAATGTGAACGTTACATATGAGCGTAGATAAACACAGAGCCAAATGAAACAAAAATGTATATATAATGAAAGAAGAATCCTGTACAATATATGCACAAACGTCTAACGTCTTCGAGTTAGAAGTTACATAAATGCATTTACGCGTACGGTATGCGAGTAAGGAGATATCTCTCGTCGAGAAGTGATGAAACAGCGATACCGAGTCTCGCTTCCTCGCCTCTCCCCTGGCTTTTCGCATAACGAAGCCTCGACTCTTGTATCACCGGATGATCTTGAACCAACACCTTTCAGGGCAAATTCAGCCATTTATTACGAACACCGAGGTGTTCCAATAATTGCGCAAATGCCGCGAGATTGTCTGCATACATAAGTTATCGCTAATCGAGAGAAGCACGTCCGTGTCTCCAAGACCATAGAGCGAAGGAGAGGAACCTCCAAGTGACGAGACGTTCGGTTAAACAGCTAGAAGAGAAAAAAAAGCAACAAACAAGATCCGATAAAAAAACTGCACACGGTTGCTGCATATCATCTTGAGCCGATTCGTCACCATTATGGCTATTGTTATTGAGCGAAGTGAATTGCACTGCGAGGTACCGATGTACGCTCGATCGCTAAATTACGTGCGATGAAAATATAATTCTTGTGCAATTAAATGTAATCATGATTCGTCGATACGATTTAACGTCCGACGGGAACATTTTTTTTTGTCCAACAACTTCGCTTGGAATTATGCTAAAAATAAATAACGTGTTGCAATTGAAAGAAAATTACGTTCAATATTGTAAAAATAATTTAATACCGACTGTAAGAAAATTTTATCTGATAATTACAGTGATGTCAGACAAATATTAATTACCAAGAAGTGTAAAAAAGTATCTTTGTTGATATTTACGTTATAGTTTTCTTTAAATACAAGACTTTGTGAATGATACAGTTTAACCCTTTCCTTACTACTGTAGCTGTAAAGCAACATATTTCTTTCCTACTTATATAATCTTTTCTAAATAATGTAATGATATTTTACAAAATATGTGTACTAAATATTCTCAAATATAAATAAAATTAATTCTGCATACTTGATTCATGTAAAATTGCTCGCTTTCATAATATTTATCAAAATGTGTAAAAATATTTTTTTTGCAACACTTTCGTGTTTTTATGGTCACCATTTTAAAAAATTAACATTAAAATTGAGAAAAAATTTTTTCTTTCTTCGGGGAAAAAATTCAAAATTCACTTTTCCTTTTTTTATTCAAACGGAATTGTAAATTTGATGATTACGTTTTACAACCGAAAATATTGATACACTGCAACAAAATTTTAATAAATAATATTCAACTTTTAACTAAATTTTACTCAACATTCCATAATGCAAGGACGAGAGCAAGATTTTGCGTAAAATCGCTCAACTTTTCATTAAAAATGACTAAACTTTCATGAAAAATTCTTCAAAAAATCAATAATTTTCCATGAAAAGTTGAGTAATTTTTCGGAAAATGTTGCTCTCGTCCCTGCATTACTAAAAATTGAGTAAAATTTATTGATATTTTTTCGCCGTGTACCAATTTCATAAGTTTATTATATGGAAAAATAAAAATTTATTGTCAATTTTGTTGAAAAAATTGATCGAATTTTTGTTCATTACAGATTGACAAAGTTAAACATGTAATAAAATGTTAAGTTCCGTTAAAAAAATTAAGTGCAAAAGATAAATTACTACTAAAGATATATGAAAATAAATTATATACACATATAAACTTCAGGAATAATCCAGTGATATTTATTTACACTGCCAGGCGTTGAGTATCAAGGAAGAAAATCGTAAAACTCGAGAGGATGTCTTTTATTGTTAGGTGCTAAAGTGACCTTCCCGCGTTATCGTTATTAGGTGGACAACATTGTCGTGTAGGCGTCAGGCAATAAAAGTGGCCAGATCTCAGACAGCAGCTCCACTTAGTACTTTTTCTCGTTTCTACTGTCTCCTGTTCCTTTGTTTACTTTGTTTGTAATCTCATTATAACAAAACTATTAATCCAATTTACTACCAGCAAAAAGTACATTCCACAATCGTTTACAAATGCATTCTAATCTATTCTGCAATTATAATTTTCAATCCACTACAAAAATGTGTGCGTAAAAAGTACTTCCGAAGATTGTGATGAATTGTTGATGAATTGAAAGATAAACATATATTCTCCATAATCAAAATATACAAGAAACTTATTATTTGTTTCATACGACATTATATCCACTAAATTGATCAGAAACAAATTTCTTGTAACAAAAGGTCTTCATCATTTCTGTCAAGTTGAATGAACACTATAAGTACTTCTTCTAAAAGTCATATTACAGTCAATAAATTGTGCCGAAAAATATCCGTTGAATAAGCAAGTTCATTTCCTAGGCTGTTGTAAGGCCACTTTTTGCATGCCATGGAACTCGAGTTTTGACACATTTTGACGCGAAGACCACACAGACAGTATCCTGGCGAGCGCGCCAGAAAACATTCGATCTTCGAGTCGTTCGTCTCCAAGACTAAAGAACTCGACAAGAAGTCGGGCATGGAATAAGTTATTAGCGACTAGGGAATATCAATAAGAGCGATGTATTTATTACCTTTGGCTCACTTTTTCCGTTGCTTAACAACACATCGCGCCAGTAAATGAGATTGAACTCTCCTTCATATGTCTCAAGCACAGACATATTTGGCTAATGAATTACCCTAAATTACGTATATATATCTGTCATAATTTTTTATTGTCATTATTTTTTAGTTCTATTTTTCTATTTACACCTTATTTATTGTTGCATAAATAAGAATTGTGTTTAAACAAATTTTATCAATTCCTTATATCTTCAAACAAAATTTCGTTCTTAACAATATTTCAACTAACATTATAATTATATATAATAATAACTTATTTTTCATTCTTTTACAAACTTGATTTCCTTAAATTTTTATTGTAAATTATTATTTTTTTCTTTAAAAAGGTCCGTTATCGGCATAACGAAAACTCTTGATAATCAAGCATACAGCCGTATATGCTGGTTTGGGAAATATTACCGCGAAATTCCATATTCCATGATTGAGATAAAATCGCGTCGGCATATGGAGGAACGCATCCTCGGATAGGCATCAACCGCATGATTCTTCATACGATACAGTGGTGTACTATTGTGGCATGCCACAATCGAATCCAATAGGAACGAAATTATGAAATGTTTGTAAGTTCGATTTCATAGATTATATTCAATGTGACACATCGTTGTCGCCGTTATGACATCTGCCACAGGCTGTTCTTTTTTCAGATACATACGTATTACATTTCAATGCAAGCTTTTATTGCATCAAAAAGTATCGTTATCGTCCAATACTATCATTTCATTCCTTTATGATTCTTTCTCCAACGATTAAACGAAAGATTACCACTTGCTGTTTGCAAACAGTTTGAGGCTTTTTTGTTAAATCAAGCTGTGATCAAAAACTGATTTTGATTTAAGTTATACTTATGTCGTGAATAGGATATTCAATATTTTCTTTTAATTTTTTTATAAGTATAATAATTTCAGTTGCTTTATCATTTTTAGACAAATACGACTAGCACCCTAGTATAAAGGACCATACTTTATCCATACATAAAACATATATTAAGAATTGTTGCATTCAAACTAATATTATTAAACTTATACTGTTCAATAAAAAAGTTTAAATATATTTCTTAATCGCGCAAATGTTTTTGTAACATTAGTGTTCCTGTAACTAGTGTATTGTGCAGTGTAACACCGTTTTGATTAATCATAAATAAGACCAAATAGACAGGATCAATTAAGCTGGAACGCGGCCGACATTAACTGGAATTTAATGATTGATAACACAATAGCTTCTGACATGGAGAAAAACATCTTTCTATATTATACAAACAGTTGGTTGAACACAAAACTGCGCATCTTTTATGCTCAGCAGTCGTATGCGAGACATTTAGCAATGCGTCTCATAGAAGAAGCTTTTTGCTTCATATTTATCTCTCTCTTTCTTTCGCTTTTTCTCACTTTATCTGTCTTCCTCTTTCTTTCTTTTTAAGTTGTTCGGCTTCAATCCTTTTTTTTTATTCACGACTATAATTACAGTACATATTACACTCGGGCTATAAGGTAATTAGTCATGCGTTAATTCCACTTTGATGATCGTTGCACATTTGCCGAACTTGTTAGCAGATATCTGTTGTTGCGGCATAATGAAATGAAGGTGCGAATATCGGTATAGAGATGTTGCAACAAAATGATCCGCATACACTCAAGTCAATCTTAGCTCAAAACTTGCTTGCTCATAACATTTTAAAACACACTATGCCAATTAAACGAATTGTAGTTTTATACAACTTTCTTTAAAGAATACACAAAAATTGTTAAATAATATTATTTGGTTTTATTATAGGCTTTAAAACATTTGTCCAACGTAACATTTTTTTTTTTTTTCATTTTGAATGATTCGTAAGTGAAAATAAAAATGAAACAGTATATTACGCAATAAAGGAGATGAAATTGGGAACTGAAACTAATTTCCGATCTTGAATGTTGCGTACGATATTTTTAGTAAAATGCCGTTTTCCGAAAACTCCCTAGGGAGGAAAAGGGCACTTTTCCACCACTTTACCACTGACGAAATAGTATATTCCTCAACTAGGGAGAAAAGTTGCCGATTCTATAAGAGTGCAGAAATCTCACACGAGTTGAATCGGCAATTTATCCCTAGTTGAGGACGATATTTTTTCTCATCAGTGTATCGAAAAAGTATTTTTTCTCACACGTGTATCAATTACACGTGTGCGATTACAAACCTCGCCTTCGGCTCGGATTGTAAGATTCGCACTCGGTAGCGAATTTTCTTTTTCATTTCTCTTGGTGCAAAATATACTATTAACTAGTTACTTTCCATCACTCTAGTTACTTTCCATCACTATAGTTACTTTCCATCCCTCTGGAGGGAAAGTGCCACTTTTATCCCATTTTTCAAGGAAGAATAGTACATTGTGCAACAAGTGCGGAAAGTTGACAAATGCAGACGAGTGGGAAGTTAGCTCCAAGAGCGAAGCGAGTGCAGATATTCACACGAGTTGCATTTGTCAATTACCGCACAAGTTGCACATACTATTTTTTATAACAAGTGCATGAAAAGTATACTCTCTCTCTCTCTCGCTCTCTCTAAAAATGTCGTTGTCGAACATTCCATTAAAACCGATATTTAAAACATTCTTTTAAAAAACTGTTTAACAACACTTAATTTAACAAATACTTGTCAAAATGACATTTCGAAGCTAACTGTACCCGCGCGGAAAAATTAGTCTGGATATAGTCTGGCAAAGTGTATCCAGACTACATCCATACTATATCCAGACTGCTTTTTCCACTAGGGTAGCCTTAGTTGCCACTTTTTTATATCATGTTGTGGCTGCATTGTTAGACAGCGCCACATTCAGTGTACTGTGACTAACATCACAATATTCTGCTCGTGCAGAAAATACTTTATTGTACAAGTCATCGTACAGTAAAGTACTTTACCGCACGGCGCTCATACGCAAAGCAACCGCACTGCATTTGAATACTTTCCGCACTAAAAATACGTACGTTTTTGGGCTACTTTTCATGCACGCGTTATAAAAAAGTCTTTTCCGATACACTAGTGAGAAAAAATATCGTCCTCAACTAGGGAGAAATTGCCAATTCGACTCGTGTAAGATTTCTGCCTCAAACCTCACATTCGTCTCACTTTTAAGGGAAGAAAAGACGCGTTTTCGATACACATGTGAGAAAAAATTACTTCAACAATTTCAGAAAGTTGTAAATAATAAAGAAATGATTAATTTTATTTTATATAAAATTATTTTGTATTTTTTAGTAAAAAATGGATTAAATAAATATAATTACACAAATCATCAATAAATGTCTATTTTGTCCTTTCCGAGTACATCAATACTACTTAAGCAAACTAAAAGTACTTTATAGCATCCTATTCATAACTTATCTTTATACGAAGGTAGAACTAAAGGGAAGACTGGAAATACCGGAAAACGGAATAATAGATAATGTATGTGCAATTTGACTGGCAAACGTAATCAATTGTGTCTGATATAAGCAATAAAAATCGTTAAAACTCACTACTCTTCAAAGTAGTAGTAACATCGCGTGTACATTGTCGCTTCTCTTGCAAAAACATTGAGAACGCGTGGACGCACATGTACGTAAAAAGAGGAAAGATAGTAGTGAAAAAAATAATCAAAACAAAGCAAAACAGGGGAAAAACGTGGGGGAAAAAAGAAAGAATAAATGATAAGTACGATAAAAGAGGCAAGGATAGAGAGAGAAAAAGAAGGAAGCGCGCGCGGAACAACGTGGACAACGTGACCGCCCCATAGACAGGTTCCCATGCATCGCCCACGCTAACGTGGAAGGTGCACACGGTGTCGTCGCTCGCCAGGAGCATAAAAGTGTCCGGAACTCTCGCGAAAGATGAAGTAAGAGAAGGAAAGAAAAAGATCCGAACATCTCAAGAAGTGGGACCACCTTGTCGCGACTCGACGTGGGCGAGCTTGCGCAAGCTCGTGCGCTCATTGCTGTTATTTCTTCGTTTCATTTGAAAATAAAAAGAAAGAGACAAGAAAAAAAAAGGAACAGGAGAGGTGCATTAAGAGAAATTGAAATAAAGGAGACTGAGACGGAGGCAAAACGTGGGCTATGGTTTCCAGTGGATTTCAACGAGATCACGAGGACTACCAATGAACTTGTTGCTTCTGTCGACAATGTCGCTCGAGTGGCTTCATAAATGCACGCTCCAATGAAATACATTCGCTTCACAATCACAAACGCTCAAGTCCACGGCTTCTGATGATTTCGCGCAGACTGTGTTTCGGCTTCGACTCGTGATCTTCTCGGTTGCAGATGTAGACAGCGACATTGTACATTAATGAATATAAAAAGACCATTCAATGGGGAATTTCAGCTTTTTTCAGTCTTAATTAAGCCAGAATTTTTATATTGAATATTTTTATTTAAAATAGAAAATTTATTGAAACGGAAAGAAATAAATGCTACGTTGACTTTTCTTTGCTTGCGAGAAGTGAAAATTTAGGATATAATACATGGTAAAAAGGTTATAATTTGAAGAATATATTTCACTATTTGCTATATACACTATATTGAAACATTATAAAGCATATTTCATTCATAAAATTATTTCACTATAAATAATATAAGATATTTAATAATAAAACAGCTTTCATTATTGTGAGTACTCTAAAGTTATAATACATGCATATTATAAATTAAAGATATGATACTATGACTCAGACATATTCTATTTTATTCGGATCACTCGATTATAACTGATGAATCAATAGCTGAATATTTGTACATAATTATATATCGAAAGATTTATGAAGAAATAAAATCATTAATAATACAGTAATGTGTTAGCTGAATGTACGAATACAAAGAAGAAAAAATACATTGACTTAACAATCAACAGGTCCGTATGGAAAAACATTTGATATAATTTAGTATCTCTTCTATTGGAGGACACTTCAAGCTTCAATTCATTCGAAAATCTGTGATGCTTCAATGACTCAGTGACTTTTTCATATTATTAGTTAAAAGTCAAAAATACAATAAAGGAAAACTAGGTATAACGCTTTCGATACCTGTCATTTGATAATAAAACTACTGAAGAAAATGATATCTTATGTCTCATTAATAATTTTAAATTGAAAAAAATCTACTCCCATCATTATGTTCATAGTATATTTAAATTTTGTTTGTCATTTACTCGACATTATATGTATACACATTGACATATTATACACAATAGTTTAAAATAATTATAAACTGAACCTCTTATAATACAGTACTATATAAGTGAAATTTCTTAAAAAGTTGTATAAACAGGTTTTTTTTTTAGTGAAAGAGAAAACAAGAAATTAAAAATTAAATTATACAAAGATTTTATGTTTTACTTATTCTTTAAGCGATATTTTTAAAAAGATTTTATTAATATTACATTCTGAATGTTGAAACATTATATTTAAATGATGAATTCAGTACAAGAGAATTTCACTATTTTCTTTTGGATCGTAAGTTACTTTGCATACATAATTTATTGTTACTATTAAAACATAAGCGTGTCGTCATTGCATTCAGTTTTGTTGTTATGACCGAATATAATATTTTCTATGTGAGTGTTTCAAGTATCCATCTTGATTTACAGTGCTAAGCAGTTATGACATGAAATTACATTCACATAAACATATATGTAACATTTTCTTACGCGTTTATAATTTGAAACTTGCTTAAAATAGTAACTGTCCAGATTATTTGTTGCTTAATATTTAAATTTTGATTGATCATTTTATTTATTAATATATTTATAAAAATGGAAAAATTGAAAATTTTTACTTCATATTGTTTAATTTATTTCATTCTTCGCAAAATTAATTCGACAACATAATTTACACCACTTTTTACGTAAATATATTTGGGTATGTGTAACAAATGTGTATCAAATGATGTTCTACTGAATTCCGTGTAATATAATAATAATGTATTTTTATTGGCTTTCTCACAAAATTAGTACACAGCCATGAATTCCGTGTACAAAATTTTGTTGTAGTGGCGCCATCTAACTTAAAGAAGATGAACTAACACATACCTAAAAATTAGTAGTATTTATAGAAAAAAGATCAATTTTTCTAAATAGAAATAATGATATTTTTATATCAGTGTACACTCACCGAAAGGATTATTTAAAACAAATAAAATTTAAAGTTAGAACAACTAAACATTATTTATTTTCAATAAATATTTTGTTAAAAGTTCAAATTTGTAAGTGATTCAATTAAACCCGTCTCTATGTGTAAATTATAAATTATTTATTAGATATTAATTAATTATCTTAAATATAAATGATATTTTTAAATATTACAGTATATGTAATATAATAATAAATAATATCACAATATTACAATTTTGGAAATTTCCAAAATTACAAAGTAATGTTATAAATATTAAAAATAAATTTTAACAATTAGCAATTTAAAAAAAAATGAATTGTAACAATTTTTATCTTATATATTTTCGTTTCTTCTTTTATCTTATACATTATTTTTAAATATTCTGTAGATAAATAGCTCAATGTTTAACAATTTTTTTCCAACAGTCTTAAATATGTATCAAGAAATAACAACACCAAATACAAAGTCAACTAAATGACATAAAGAAATTATGATTTATTAACGTTGCATGAATTATGAACGAAGTAGTCAAGTAATTCTATTGCAAGTCCAACATTTGTTTCTTTGATCTCCATTAGAGCACTGTCAAGAACAATTGCTTAGTAACATAACCAAAAGGCGATGCGATTGAAATGAAAGTAAAGTTTTTCAACGTTTGTTGTATGGCAGGCTTTCTTAGCTTGGAGATATTAACATTATAAATCGTGCAGGTCGACGACACGCCCGGGGCGGGGCTGATCGTATCGATCGATGCCCACCTCTAGGCTCGATATCGATTACACTCAAGTGATTGGCAGGATTCGTAACACGCCACGGGGATTCTTCGTACAGCTTCAGCAGATCTCCTTTTGCATTATTCCCTTTCACTGTTATTGAAACAAATTCATGTATGTCGTTGCTTATTATTGCAATTGATCGCCGATAAGTGTTGCATAGGAATAGTTGTATGCTCCTCAAATTAACAAACAGTGTGTATGCATCGTTAATATTTCAGTTGCAATGGTCAAGCATTTAATATGTTTAATATAATGTTTTCATTAAACATTATTTAGAGAAAAATAAGGTTATGAAATATTACTTAAAGATTAATTTTATTTTATGTATCTAAAAATCTAAAAAATAAAATAGTTAATATTCAAAGTTAAAAGTTAAAATAAATCTAAAAAAATACTCCGCCGACATTTTGATAAAATCATGATTTATATTAACACTGTATAATAATAATAGATCAGGATTTATTGTACTAATGACAGAGCTTTGACATTTTTTGGGTTTTCGTACAAATTTTTATTGAATATATAGTCTGTAGTTTAAATTTGTTAAGTCATTAATATATTTACCAACTACCGTTATTGATTTGAAGATACATTTTAAACAATGTCTTAATTTTGAAAGTAATCAATTAAAGCATGTATAAATATTCATTTTTTTAATACTTTAGACAATTATTGCGGCAGTTTAATCAAATTAAAGACGATTGATTTATCTATCGGATCAAAATGACATCTAAATCAAAAGACAGAATTGTTTTTGAAAATAAAGTGAGAACTCTGTTAATATAAATACTGTTATGTATAATAACTTATATTAGATTTCATATTTTTCTAAAGATCTAAGCCGACTGAAGCAACATTTTGTTACGATCTTATAAATCATGTCATAATAATGGAAGAAAAAATATTTGAATGTAGAGGAAAACCAGAAATAAGATATTTTTTTAGTTGTTAATAAAATTTATAAAATTCATTTCTGAAATGTATCAATACTTTATTTAATAATATTAAATATAATTTAGTTATATTTATAAATGAACTAGATAACATGTATTTATTATATTTATTCCTATGCGTGAAGCTATATATATTTAAAGTAAATTTGATAAAATATATAACAAAATTATAAGAAGTAAGTATTGTTTTATAAGAATTCATTTATATATATGCATAATAGATATATATAAATCAAGCACCTGATGACTTATATAGATTATGTATATACACTTTTCTTCAATATCACCAGGCTATTTTAGTACATTTACGGTCTTGTTCTGATGGAGTAGTTGTAAAGTGTTTGCGTGTTATATCTCGAATATTTAGGTATGATTTTTTTAAACACACTTAAAAGTATTTTCGCACGCTTCTTTTAAATCACCATCTCTATACATCGAAATTTTATCAGACGCTTTTCTAGTTTTGAAATACATATTATTATTAAAATGTTTAGTAATAAATGTTTCAGTAAAATTCATTCATTTCAAAACTTTCACACGTAGATTAAAGGTACTTTAAAAAGTTATTAAATTATTCTGTACACTGAAGATTGGACAACATCAAAGTTTAATAAACTTTATAGAATAAGTATGTTAAATCTTGAAAATCAAAGTTTCATTATTTTTATTCAACTAATATTTTATTTTTTTCAGATTAATTCGATCAATTTCTTTATTTTTACTGTTTTTAGTTGTGAAGATTAGTTTATTTCATTATCTCGCTAAATTCAGATGATATTTTTGTATAGAAGCAATTTTTATTGATTTTTATTTTCAAAGTAATTATAATTATACATTAATTAAGTTTTCGACGTTGATGGGAATTGAACCATTGTCCTTATAACTATAAGGCCTCGCGTGTATAGCTACTGATCCACTGAAAAACAAACGATAACTTACATAATATAGGAGATATGACTTCATACTTCATTTATCATATTTTTATACAGAAATGTTATCATACTTGTTCATAATTATTTTGAAACTAAAAATAAAAATCACGATAAAATATAAAAATATTTACAAATCACGATAAGTATGATATAGGCTTACATTATTGATGATACTTACTATAATTTTTATTATACTTTTACTAAATTTAATATAAAAAAGTTCTTTGTTCGAGTGCTCGTGTACAGTATAATAATGTTTATAGTAACTTTTATCTACGTGATATTCCACTTTGCAAAACTTGAAGCAATAAACATAAATAGTGTAAAAGATACTTCTCCAAATAATTTATCGCAGTTTTAATCTAATTATAATAATATAGATCATCATAAATCTTTGATTTAATTTTCAAACGAAAGAAGTACTTTTAAAAAATATGAATACAGGGAGGTGGCTGTGAGTGACGTTAGAAGTTTCTTGCTTCGCAAGTCGATACTTGGACTTCTTAATGTTTGTATTTCTCACGATACGGTTACGAATGACTTGCACACGTCATCACAAGTACACTTAGCCAGACTTTCAGCCTGAAGATATTGCTTACGAATATCCTGCATACACTTTTACACACTTGTGCTCTCCTTAAGACTTCTCATGTTCACTCAACGACGAGGTGTTCCGATCATCCGAAACGAAGAAAACGTTCGCACTACTTCGCTGGACATTGAGGGTCCTTGTGCTCAAGCTAATGATGCTTCTTTCTCACAAACGAGCGATCTGTGAAAGACGCGCTATGTATTTTTGCGGATATCAATCCAGAAAGATTCATATTTGTTTGCTTAGCCATTATGAACGAATTGAATTGCGATAAAGCATTAAATCATTTACGACTATGTCTTATTTAATGACTTTTTATTTGATATAAATGTATATCAAATCAAAAAAGTCATTCAATAAAAAAACAAAATATCATTTTTTTAGACTCAAATTCATAGTATAAAATTATCTTTTTCGATATGTATTAGTTAGAATGTATTCATTTATAATGAATGAATTGAACACACGATAAAATGCAAAACTATAATCTAAAATGTAATCTATAATTTGAATGCATTACTTATCTCATCATAAAAACTGTAAACGAGTTAACAAATTGTTTTTCGTTAAATATTAATGATTAAACGAGTTGTCGAATTATAATATGAGGCCATTAATTCAAAAATTACGTTATACTTAGTAGAAAGCCATAATAGCAGGAAAATGAATATGCGAACGAACAACCAACTTAAACGGTAAATTAGCATTATGGTTGTATTACCGATGTTGTGACGCTGCATTACATGAGCGTGGATTGCAACTTCTTGAGTCGACAAGGGATCAGCTCTTTAAGTTTGATTTATATTGCATGTTACCATTTTTCGTGAAGTCTAAAATCCAAATAACCTTGTGTACACACGGAATGTAAAAAAAGCATAAAAGAACGTTAGGGTTTGTTACATTAACATTAAGTAATCACTAATATTTTTTGTTAGATAAAATTATTATTAACAAATTAAGCATTTTTTATGACAGATAATTTTTTGATTTCTTTAACAAAATTAATAAAAATTTCATATTTCTTTTAAATGAAATATAGAAAATCAAATATTGATATCAAATGTGATGATTTATTTGAAGTGATGTTTAAGCAGTAAGTAAAACATAATATTTAATTTGGCAATTCCAAGATAGTCGATTTGGATATGGGCCACACCTTTGATCAAACCTTTTATTTTACCAGACACTGCAGCGCGCTCGAGATAATGTTCCTTTTATACATTTTTTAGGGCGCTAACGCAATGAGAAACGAAGAGGTCCGGGAATCGAAAGGCAGTGATCCCTTTCTCTGCGATCGCTTTACAATTAGACGATAAATCGATAATTAATGAGAAAGCTAATTGAGAGAATTACGTGCGCCACAAAACAATGGTCGCCGGCGATTGTTCTCACAATATCTCGCCAAACGAGTGTGGGAAGCTCAATGAATGAGAGAAAGTTGATAGACATTTGAAATTTTGCATTTCGTCACTGACAATTTGAGTATGATCCAGAGAAATTTGTTTATCATTTTTCAATATCAGATTTAATGAGATTAACTCAAAAAATGTCTTCTTATATGTAGTAAACTTAATTAACTTATTAATTAATTCAAAAACAAAAGTCTTACAAATACTTAAATAGTCAATTTAAATAATATTCTTTCGTTTAAATGATCTAAAGTAGATTCTAGTTTTTGGGAAAATGTAGTTCTTTAAATTTGAACATACGTCTATTTATAAAATTAATCTTAATTCCAATACGTTTCGTAATTTGCATTTCTGATAAGTAGTTTTAATAGAGTCTCTCGTTAAATTACGTGCAATTTAGTTACAGGAAACATAGCGATGTGATCCAAAGTTAGGACTGGGTGTAGCAGATTAGACAAAGCATAAATTATCCACCGACGCAAAGAAATGATTTTATATTCCGCAACGTGTGTCTACCTTTGAAAACTTTGCGTTAACGTTGTTTCGTAGGTGGACCTACTTAAATCTCATGGTCTGCGTCATGTTCTACAAACGTGTGTTGAGTTGCACGCAGTTGCTCTATATCCAACGTATATGAAAATAATAATGACTTAACCTTATTTTAAAAAGGAAACAAACCAACATTTACCCACTTTTACTTCAAAGAATATATTTACATTAAAATATTATGTTATTATAATAATTTCTTCATTTACAGTTTGATTAACAAACAATTTTGTTCCATATTATATTATAAACGTCATTGTTCTTAACTGAATCATCGACTTTGGTTTTAATCTCGAACAATATTTTGAAGACAAACACAATTGTGGACAGCTCTAGATGACCATATTTCTAGTTAACGAATTTTGACCCGTCACTGGGCATAATTTTTGATGATTGTGCCGTGATACAGCGGACAGTCTGAAATAAACAAAGGCTTAAATTCATCGAGACATAGAACGTACGCACGATCGCGCATCTCTCAAGAAGGAGATGACGCAGCAAAATCCGTGGATACTGGACTTATGATCCGTGTCTACTTTTATTTCCTCTGTCACTTCTTCAGCACGAGAAAGCAGACAAGGCACAGAATAACATTGTTCTTTGGCGCGGGAATGCGAGCGCGTCCGTATATGTTTTATGCAAAACCATAAGTCCCGGCGCCATAAATCGTTCGTCAGGGTGGCCTACGCAGTGGCTACACTTCTTGTAGACTCTCTAGGATCCTTTGCTCATTTTAAGTCCAAAATACTTTCGATCAACTTTAAAGTCGCTTCATTTCTACCAACTTTTCCACTTTGTTCCTTTCAATTTATTTATTCATTTATTCACTTTCTGCTGCCTTTTTGCAACTTTATCTTTTTTAAGTTCAAAATATATATTCAAGAATCTATTTTTGAAAAATGTTTTACTACAGCTTTAGTATAGTATTGTAGTTGCGTACTAAATTTCGTAAAAGGCCGTATAAATTATATCAGCAATTATTCTCGTATATTTTGATGATGACACTTGAATGAACGAAAAATTTTACAAGCGACAAATGATCAGCTAACAGAATAGCTACTGACGTAAGTTACAGGTATTTTCCAAAATAAAATACATACATATATACTATAAATCACGTGCATGTGTACATATACTCCATCGTCTCATTCGTAAAACAAAATCTTGCGGTATATGTCCGGCAGAGTCGAATGCGCGCTAGCGGCGGAATATAATCGAAGCAGTTAAATCGCGACCATAGGACGTATCGCATGATTTATTAACAGTACAATCGTTGCAAGGGAACAAGTGCCATCTTCTTTTAGCTTATTCGAAAATTGATATTTTTCCTTTCTAGATATATTTGCTTTATCTTTGTATAATATTTTCAGTGTTATTGAGTTATTGCACAGATTGTTATTATTTCTATTATTTCTACAATTCATATAAATTAATTTATAACCGCATTTAACCTTACAAAAACCATTCGTCTTGATCTTATCTTTTTACAATGAAACATAAATTGAATTAATTATGAAATGATAATAAAGTGTAAGTTAAAAAAATTGGAACAACGCTTATTATAATCTATATTATAATCTATAGTAAACTATCGACATATTTATTATACTTTATTTCACGATTTTGAAAAAAATACCATTTTATTATATCTCTTCTAAAAAGCTTATGAAATACTTATCAATCTTTGAATGAATCGTTTTACTCACTAAAAATGAACCTCAAATCTTTATCATTCTGAGACATCATTTATTAAAACTAACAATATATGAATGAAACTAACTAAATGTTGTTAATCAACGAAAATTATCAGTAAACTTAAAAAGAAACCAAGTTCAAATGATTAAGAACTTTCTTATGGAAGTTTAGATTTCTCGTATTGTCAATTATCAAAATTTGCGTACAATTAGATGAATTGTATCATGCATCATCTACGTCAAAGGCCCACACAAATAGCAACAGCAAACGAGTACAAGTAACATTTTGGTGCTATTGCTGGTGAACATGAATGTACATATACAATTCATAGTAAGTTTTCCACGCTCAACGTTTGCTAATAAAGTAGCAAAGCTGTGGTCACAGTGAACGGCGCGTACGCTCTGACAAATTCAACGATTGCATTGGTCGATAAACTTTCTGGCTCTTTTAATCTCGTTCAGCGTGCAACGCGCACGCGAATAAATCAGGCGTATCTGCGCGATTCTCGGCGAGCGTATCTCAGCTGTGCGCGCGGCATTCAAAATTGTCTCGGCGGAGGACTATGATAGGAGAAATCGATAAGCCAACCTTTAGAATCAACGGCAAACGTTGAAATCCATGGGTATATACCCTCGAGATCCGTAAAACGGGTAAAGCTAAAGAACGAAGAAATAGAAGAGGATGAGGAAGAGAGAAAAATAAGATGAGATGGAGGGAGATGGCAAGTCAAAAGAAGAAGACGAGGAGAAGGAAGAAAAGGAGTCGAGGTGGAGATACAGACACAGACACGCATTTATATATTTATAGGTAAGTGTACACAAACGCGGATGGAAAACAGCCGGTCGTAGTTCAGCCTTTGGCCCATCAGATAGCAGCGACGCGCAGGAAAGAGAAGCGAAGAGTTACGTGGCGAATCGAACGAGGAGGACCGCGAACAAGGGAGCGAGACGGGCACAAGAATAGAAAGAGGTATGGCATTGTTTGCCAAGCACGGCCGATAATTCAGTAATGAACATAACCGACGCGCGCCCGCATCCAGGGCTATAATTACCGATACCACGTCGGATAGCGGATCCCTTAACTTGGCCTTAACAGTCGAGGTTACACCGCGAAAAGAGCGACAGAGATAGCGACACAAAAAGTGAGATGCGAGGAGAGAGGGAGGGGAGAGGTATCGTCTTAGAATGGCCAGCTCTAAATTAATAAATCAATAGGTCCGGGGTTGCTTATCCGATGCGCGAGTGGGTGGAGTCTGTTTGTTTAAGAGCGCAGGATTTATTAATTTTACGCTGGGTGGTATAATACACCCGTCTCGGCGCTCTCTCTCACTCTCTCTCTCTCTCTCTCTCTCTCCCATCACACTTTTTTTCTTTTACCAGCGACGATTAATAAAAAATTCACCAGCCGTAACCCGAGCCAACCGATCATGCGAATTTCGCGCAGCTTCGATTATCGCGCGCATCCCCTCAGTCTTGATTACTTTTTGACTAATGTCTAGTTGTTTTGTGCTGTACTTTCAAGCAAACCAAATTCACACAACCGATGATATGTAATTTACGTTTATTTATTATACGTTTCATTTGGTCATTGTTTATCGCATTTTTAGGATAACGAGGAGATGCTGTGAAACAAACAATCGATGCAGTATTGCAAAGCATGAAAAAATACACTGGATTTTTAATTATTTTACGAGAAAAATAGTCAGATTGTGTCGATAGACAAATGATGGGAGTTTAAAATAGTAAATTGACAAAAGGACAAATTTATATGCATACTAAAATTCATCTTAAGATATGATTTATGTAATTATTTCAAATTTAATTGCATCGTTTAGATTTCCATGTTTCGTAGAATTTTATGAAAACGCATAAAATTTTTTTCCTTAAATCAAAATTTGTGTTCTCCTCCGAACTAAGTCCGATGTCAAAGAACCATAAAGACGATAAATCATAACAAAACAGTAATAACATACGAAAAGCATGAGTTTTCAGTGACATTTGAGCATAATATCTAATAATAAGCAACATCGTAAAAACAAGTATGAAAGTCAACAAACAAAAAAATAATGCGACATTTATGCACAGTGTAGGAACGCAAAACACACGCTTCTTTGGCATGTGCCTTATCCAGTGTTGTTTGACAAAAAAAAACTGCTGGAGCTGATGAGACTAATTACAATGCGCGCGATGACAATAAATATGTAGTGAGAATGCAAAGACGTGCGATAAGTCCGTGCCAGGAAGAAGAAGGAGAAGACGGCGGAGTAAGAAATTTGCGAAAGCTTTGTGCAAATCGGATCGTAAATAAGAGGTTAATGAGGAGGAAAATGCACGGAATATGGAAAATATATAGCGAGATCGATACCAATAAGGTATCGACATAGTGCACATTTCCGCATTGAACGCAAACGAAAGATATGCGCCGGGAACTTGGAGAATCCAAACGGCTATTCTGGTGAGAGCGTCAGGGAATTACCGAGGATGAGAAATGCGCAACGAGAGAGACAGATCGATCGAATTCAAATTATTCCGAAAGCGATGAGCATTTCTCGTTGATCTACGAGTCTACTTTCGTAGTATCAATTTTACAGTTCTTGAATGCGAATCTTGAACGCTATATCTCTATTAGGAAGTTATACGCTCACATATTGTGCAGCAAAGCGCGAGACTAGTTTTACGATGTGGTATATCGCGCGATACCTGATGTCTTAAGTCTGCGATTGTATCGGCTTATGGAATACGAAATAACGAGTTCCATTGTGCAATTTCAATCTGATTCGTTCGTCTAATCGCGTTACTAAAACGACGAGACGCTCCGCCGAACGAGTAATACTGGTAACGAGTACCTAATTTAAGCGTTGCTGCGTCATAAGTTTGCTAAATTGCGCTATAAGTCCACATTCGAACCCTAATGGTATTTATGGCCAATTCATGCCGATACCGTCCAGCTGGATAATTCTGCTTTACGAAACCGGCGCACGATCGGCATACGATAAATCGATGTACGCCTGTGTCTTTTGCCCGATACAACGAGGAATCATGTTATATGTCGCACGTTGTTCGCGTAATTGTATCACACGCTATCGATCAGAAACTTCGCCGAGCATTTTTGCATTTTTCAAAATACTTAGATAACAATTTTGGTTTCCTCTTTCTTGTATAAATAACGCATTTCTCGAAAGCTTCAATGTGTCGTTAATTTTATTCAACAAGAATTTTAAACGATAATACAATTTAAGAGAATATGCTATCTTTTGTAATTATAAAATGTTATTTAATAGCTTCAACGAGTTAATACTTTTTCGTTACTCAGTCATGAAAAACGCACTTTTCACTCCTAGGAGGAAGTCGAAAATTACTATTTTTCCAAACGAACAAACCTCGCCTTCGGCTCGAATTGTAAACTTCGCACGAGGAAGTGAATTTATGTTTTTGTCTCATTTGATATGAATCACTAGCCACAAGAAAACCTAACAAGACACATTTTTTACTTAATTTTTTACTAAAAAAAGTTATTAAAAAAACAATACCTTAGTTTTTTTCACTTTTTTGTTAACCCATTCAAAACGAACATAAATTTTCATAAAGCTCAGTTAAAGAGTTTACATTCAATTTAAAAAAAGGTACAAATAGGATGAAAACTACAGATTTTATAGTGATTTATACTATACTGTACAAGCGTTTAAAGTTACAAAAAAAAGTTGTTTTAGTTCTTTCAAATTTTCACCATGTAGCAAAAGTAAAACTTATTTTGTAATTCAAGCATCATAAAATAGAGGCTTTTATGAACAATTTAAAAAAAGGTCCAATTGTGATGGAAAATCGCAAAGTTATGTTCAGAGATGGGCAAGCCCATTAATCAATTAAACAACATATTTAATAATTATTAAAAATAATACAATCAAGTAGTGAAAAATTGCATATTTATCTTATAAAAAAGAACTGGCTTCAACTAAAAATAGAGGTACCATAGTTATTATTAGTGAAACAAGTGAAAAATATGGATTTTAATTCAGAAAGTAATTGAAAAGTAATTGAATTTTTACTTAACCATTACTTTTGTAAATAAAATTAAATTATAAATTCAAACTTAGCAAAAGTAAGATCATAAATAGAAGTATTTGTTTATTTGACTCTACAACTTGCCAAATATCAACAAAGTTTTCAATTATTTTCAAAATGTATCATATTTTTCCAATTTTTAAAATTTATTATAATTAATTGGGTAATTATTTTTG